>JADRCD010216669.1:0-40977 GCA_019843815.1 Montemys delectorum
AATGTCTAAAAATTGTTATTTTGGGCTTGTACCACAGTAAGAGCCAAGATTTTAAACTCTACTAAATACAAAACAAACAAAAAGACTTTATATGTTTATGTTCATTTAGGAAAATACAAGTAGTGATGTATTATTTTGAAGTATACAGTTAATGTGTTTGGAGTTATTTAAAATTTATATTGAGAAAAATGTATTTGCACTATTGCTGTAGACGAGCATCTACATAAGACTGTCAAATTGATTGTTGTTTTACACCAAACAACTTTTATAATACTTATTTGTATTGTTATAACATTTTATAAATTTTAAGGAATATGACAAAAAAGATATTGTAGTTATTGAAGGCGGGTCTCTGGGAGGAGTGGGGGTACAAAAGGGAAACAAGAATGTGATTTAATGCTATTTACTTAAAATATGTTTTTAAATTTTAACAAATTCAGATAAATTGAAATCATGTAACTTTTCTCATCATAATGCAATAAAAGTTTAAAAGAAAAAAAAAGATATATGAAGAGAAATTATGATAGTCCCAAAGAGCTGATAGAGAAATGTTGCATTGAAATAGTTTACAGTGGGAACATGGCCATTTAATGACAAATTCCATATATATGGAATATATATATTAATATATGTATATAGAATATGTGTCACTGATTAAATGTGTAAAAATTGGAAACATTTCAAGATAGGTTAGCACTGTGATATAATGTCTTCACTAGAGACAATATTAATCAATCTATGAGTTTAAAGAAAAGCAATAAAACCTATGATTGCCAAATTAAGCTTTATCTATAAAAATAAACCAGTCCTGTTAGAAATTTAAAAATCCTGATTCTTTAAGTGGCCCAGGAATACTTTGGTGGTGGTTGCTTTATTTGCTTTCCTGCTGCCGTGACAAAATACCCAGTAAATGGATACTCATGAAAAAAAAATAAGTACCCAGGAATGCCTTATTTTGGATCACAGTTTGAAGGCACTACCCATCAGGGCAGAGATAGGGCTGGAGTTTTAGATCACATTGCATCTATGTTCAGGAACCAGATTAAGTGAATACTGGTACTTTTCCCAGTTTTTCCTTTCATTTAGGCAGGGGCCACAGCCCATGAAATAGTATTGCCTGCATTTAGAGTAGCTCTTTTGTTCTCATTTAAATCAATCTATAAACTCCTTCACAATTTCTTCCAGAGGTTTGGCTCCTAAGTAATTCTAGAGATGTCAAGGGAACTATCAAGATTAATCATCACAGTGGTAGTTGATCTTTTCTACTCAGCTTATGCTTACATTATTCTCAGAAGTACAAAATATCTAGAACTAGTTATTGATTTCTAACTCACAGAAACTGTATATGTTTGAAGGGGATAGAAATATCGACTGCCCTGATTCAATCATGTTGTAAATTGTATATATATATACGTATATATACGTATATATAGTTATTCTTGGTCTCATAAATTTGTACTACGTTTTGTGTCAAGTACAAACAAAAAGTAAATATATAAAGAGATCATAAATATGAAGAGAGATTTTTTTTAAATTAAAGTGGAATACCACAGGTAATCTACTTTATTTTTTAACAAAATGAGGCTATATGAGAAGGAGTGTACTTATTTGTGAGCAGCTATCTTTGATTCATCTTCATGGTACCCTATTTAAACACTCCCACTCTCTGCTCTCTGAAAACTCGGTGTCAGGAAGGAAAGCTGGCATTGTAGTGGGAGCAGATGTGCAGTCACTTCCTTCCCTCTAGCTTGGCTAGGCTGTCGATAAAATTAGCAGTCTATACTAACACCGAGGGTTTGGAACACTGCCTCAAAAAAGCAACATTTAGAATGTGCTCATGGCTTAAAAATCTTATACCAAGTGGAACTGCCTTCTTGTCTCTGGTTGAGTGGAAGTATTGGGAGAAGACAAACTGTGTGGTTGCATTATAGTGGAATTTCTTTTTTATGATGGAAGTATGCGGGCTCTATTTGCTCATCAATGGTAAATACTGTGTACATATGACTTATTCTGTGTATCTATCCATCTTTTCATTCTCTTCTCTGGTTTAGAATCTCCAAACTTTGGTGATATTTCCCTGCATATGTGTTAATTCAAAATGTCCTGGGCAAGGAGAAAGTAACAGCAAATATTTAGATGGATTTCTCTGAAGTTCCAACACTTGGTGGTGGAATATTTTGTTACCCAAGCAGATGCTGTGGCATTTCCTTTATAGGTTTTAGTTTGGTCTGTGAAGATCCTTGGATTATCTGTTCTGAGTTATTATGATTTGGAAGAAGGAGGATACCAGTCTGTGCACAAAATTTAATAATAAATCATTTGAATTATATTCTCTAGGAATAATAGCAAGACATTTAAAAATAAAAACAGGATGTTAGCAACCTGAGTACGTCTGTTTTAAGTCCTGCCAGGTTAAAGGCATGATTGAACTATTTTTATTCATCAAATACAATCTTGTCATGTTAACATTAGAAGATAGTTGAAATTCTCTAGAAATCAATGAAAGAATTGTTCACTTGAACTATGGGCCACATGTGAGGTCTTTTAAGGAAAATTGGTCTCTGGTCTTCTCCTGTAGCAGAAACCCTGACTCTGAAATGAGATCAGATTTTTAAGTTGCCATTAAATGAACATCATTTAGCATTTTCCTTCCTCTAAAAGAGCTCATCAAGTAATTGCTCTCTAATAGCAGCCGAGCAGGATGACAAGCAGGATGAGGCGTGATGAAGCTAATGAAAATTTAAAGTCACCTCCATCCTCTGTTGGCTTGGAAAAAGCCCATCAGAGCAATGACACTTTCCACAGATAATGACATGCCTCCTAAGATAATTGAAAGCAACACTTGCAGGAAGCACAGTGAGTCTTCCTGCTCCCCTAAATACAGCCAGTTCAAATTATTATAGTTCCTGGAAGGCTTTGTGATTTTCCTGTGATAAATAGTACTGAAATTTGACAATTTCAAAGGTGAAAAGAGACTGAGATCCCTGTATTTAACTATAACTGATCTTGTAAATGTTTTATATAATGTCTACATAGTCTATGAGACTTTCACTTAAAGTATCTACTTTTAGATCCTGAACTGGTTCCACATATTTTTGAATTTGTTCCAGGAAACTTGCCTTAAAAATTGGGACATCTTCTAAATTACACAATACAGGAGTTTTGTCAAGGAAGGAAGGAAGGATCTTTTAATTTGGTTTTACCTAACAACGGATACTGAGACAGTGACATTACTACACGCATTTCATCTAGGAAGTGATCCCACAGGTTTCTACAGAAGCTATGGAAGTTGAGAAAGGAAAAATGCCAAAAGGAGGGTAAATAATAGATTACTGGTGATGTGTAGATAAAGGTATAATTCTTTGGGGTGTCATATTAGAAACCATGCAGAATTTGCCTTAGTATTATCTCACCAATGGAAGAGGAAGAGGAAGCAGGGTTATTTATCTATGACCCGGGGGTTTTAGGAAATCCTGAAAATGGGAGTTCTTGTAGTACTGGAGGAGCCCTCATATAGAACAGAAAGAATCAGCGTTTGAATGGGGAAAGCTGTCTCCTCCAGTCATCAGCTCTACAGCGTCTAGAGGTGATGACAGAATGGACTGAGAGGTTATGGGACTGAGTGTGCAGTAAGTATACTCTACAGTAAGCACACCATCAAATTTTCATATGCCCTTCTTTAATGCGTATCCTATTCCTCATTTCATATGTATAATAAATGTGCAGTCATATATGTATAATTCACTCCTGAGTAAAGATTGGGAAGATAGCTATGTGACAGGATTGAGAAACAGCTCAGACTTGGGCACTGGCAGGGAATAATAACAGTATTATAGTGTTACAGTATCAATATCCTTGAGAAGCTTTGATTTTTGTTGTTGGTTTTAAGAAATGCTCTTATTGTCCCCTTACTTACTTATCTTGTATCAACAATCACCATGGTGTATCAGCCACTGTCATAACTGTTGTGGATCAAGTCTTCTTGGCTGTCACCCTGGTCTTCTCTTTATTTTTGTGACAGTCAAATACTGTCTTGGCATCCTGTTTTGCAAATGGACACAGGGGAGCCTGTTTCTACAAAATATCTTCTATTGTCATGTAATCCTATGAAAAACCACGAGACTTCTTATCAACATTGATATTGCCAACACCAATGTGTTCCTTACTATTTTGGAGAAAAGGAATATTACTTCAGCCTTCTGAAAACATAGCTGATTGTCAGATATCTGGCTTCATTCTTACTTTTGTACTATATATATATGTATGCATATTTTAATTAACATTCTGAATTAATATATAATTGTATCACTTCCTCCTTTCTCTATCCTCTCTCTAGGTCCTTCCAACTCCTCTCATTCACTTCTGCTGAACTTGAATAGGTCTTTTTTAATTGGTTATTTTATTTATTTACATTTCAAATTCTATCCCCCTTCCCAGTTTCCCCTTTACAAGCCCCCATCCCCTCCTCCCTCCTTTCTGCCTTTACGAGGGTGCTCCCCGACTTGCCTACCCACTCCTCCCTCAGCGGTGAATAGGCCTTCTTAAACACAATGTTATTGAAGTTCTGTGCTATATAATCTATGCTATGGAGCATGATCAATAGTATATGCTGTTTGTCAGAATCTATGACCCTTGACGACCAGACAGAATAGCACTCCTCTTCCTCTGCTCTGTTATGTCAGTCCAAAATGCCTCATTTCTGAATGCATACATATACTCATGCTCTTAAAGGTTATCAAAAATTGTAACTAATGTGTAATATTGAAGCATCTCACTAGAGGACAAGCTAATGGATGTAGCACATTCCTGACATTGGATTTTCATTTGTTAGCTTGTGGTACCTATAACAGATTAAAACTTCATTGAAACTCTCTTCATATATGCATATGTTTATAATTTAGGGAGCTTCAGAAGTACTAGTTTTTCATATGACCCTTGTCCATCCAGTCCTCTCATTCTCCTCCACATTTAACACTTGCTGTTCTGTTATTTTTCCTTCCTCTGTATATGCTCTTTCTTTCTTCCCTTGAAAGCTCCTTTATCAACACCCTGACCTCTATGGGTATTCCAAACAATACAGAAATACCTAAAGATTCAAAACCAACATCCAAAGGTGAGAGAAAATAGGTGACATCTGTGTCTTTCTGGGTTTGTTTGTTTACTCAGAATGGTATTTTTAGCTCAGTGAATTTACCTAAAAATTTAATAATTTAATTCTTCTTAAAAGCTGAATATTACATTATATAAGTTTATCACATTTTATGATCTATTCATTTGCTAATGAGTTGTTGTAGAAATTATATTAAATCCCATCTCGGGTTTCTACCCTGCATTTGACCAATTAGTTCCTGAATGAAAGACACACACACCTTTTATATTTATAATAAGCCTTAAGCAGCACAAGAGCTGGGCAGCTGCCTGCCCTGCATGCTCTTAGCATCTATTTTCCTATTGACAACCTCGAGTTATTACGTATTATGTTTCCTCTGGGCTGCTCTTAGCTCCAGTTGGTCAGCCCTCAGGGCCACACTCTTCTGACTCTTAGTCCATGCCTACTTCTTCCACCTGCTGTACTCTCTTCTTCCTCGTGGTCTTCCTCTGTCTGCAAGCCCCTGAAACCTAAACCCCACCTATGTCTCTTCTGCCCAGCTATTGGCTGTTGGCATCTTTATTCACCAATCTGAAATAACATGGGGGCAGGTTTACAGGGGCTATGTGCAGACTTCATGACTTTGGGGGGGTCCTCATTTAACATTACAATAGACAGTAAAAGACAAAACTTGAACATTAGGCTGTTTTCATCTCCTGGTTATTGTGAATAGAATAGTCATAGGTCTGAGGGAAAGCTACTATGACTCTAGTATTACCTACTATTACTCTGCAAATTGGACACATTATTAAAATGACTCCTAGTAGCCTCTCATTATATCTATAAACTAGTACATCTCTCAAACCTCATCATAAAACCACTTTCTGCAGTAGATGGCAATTAACACGGAAACTCACAACTTGTCAAGGGACATAAAAACAAGTGACTGAAACACTGAGCCATAAATGGGACATCTGTGTTATGTCCTTTTTGCTTAAGGCTCAGGGATCATTGTGAAAGAGGGAGAAGAAAGAGTGGTTGCGTGTATCATCTCACAGTAGCTATGGCAGTAGAAACAAGATCTGTGTAAACTCAAGACAGTCAAACTCCTGATATGGAGGGGTGAAGTTTGTACTATATGCTATTCTTAGCTGAAGGAATGACACATTGGTACTTCATAGCGGCTAGATGAGGGAGAGTTAGCTTTCCTTAAAGGCATGGCCATGGCAGGTCTAATGTGCTCCAGGAGATGGCCACACACTCATGAGTATACACCTAGTACTAATTGGACTCAACAGTTCAAAAACTGAATGAAGTCTATAAAGTCAGGTGGGAATGAAATTGAGGGAGGGTAGATCTATGAAGTGAAGGAGGAGGATGAATATGATCAAAACACAATGTGTGAAATTCTCAAAGATCTAACTAAACACTTTTACAAAGTAAAATGATTGAAAACTGCCCCATTGAAGTGTCTATTATTGGGATAGTTATGAAAAGGCTGGCAAATTATTACTCTTCTCTTTGGAATTGAAAAGACTGGTACAATAGATTTATTAAAAAATTACTTGGCATATAAATATTCATGGGCTGTAACAACTACCTTCTGAAGCTCATTACAGGAATTAGTAAACCACTAAAACTCTTACTATTATATTTGAAGAGGAGGTTTGAAATTTGTTTTATCCTGCACAAAGAACTTGTTTGATGTATATTTCATGAGCTCTGGGTGGGAGGGAACAGTCCATATTGTAACATAAGCAAGCTTCTAATCAAACATTTATGTCAGCAAGAATTTTCTTTTGTAGAAGAAAGATAATATGATGAAAAAGCTTAAATAGCATAATCATGCCCTACAGTCATGAATTCTATTTGAGTAAGACAGAGACCAGACAGGAGCACCAGCAATGGACAGTTGCTGACAACTGCATTGAGTCAAGGGCATGACACATGGATATGGCTTTTGATCTTGACTTCATTGGGAATCCCCTTAACCTGCTCTTGTAACTGAGCCCTTTCTGTTACACCTACTGAGTAACAAGCATTTGAAAGTGTTAATTTTAAATCTCCTGTGTCATTTTTATGTTTGAATGAGACAAAACAAAGTCTCAGTCAAAAACTGAATATTGTTTGTGAATAATTCCTGAAGGGGATAGGAAGTGCTTTAAAATGCATTCATGTCAGCTGGTGTTGACATAACAACCACTGGTTTCTATCTGTTCCTTCTGTGCAAGTTGTTATGAAGAAAAGTTCTCAAAGACCCAGAAATCATTTTTTAGGAAATGTGCATAAACTGGTATCCTGCATCAGATCTCCTACGTTCTCCCACCTCCTCTATCTTATGTGTGGATGTTGAGAAACTGTAATAAATCTGAGATGTGAATAATGATTACTGGGCTGTTCTCTCTCTTCTTCTTTTTTCTCTGACGAGATCATGGCTATCCAGTTTGTCTTTGTGCGTATTGTATTATATTAATGATTTCAAAGGCATTTGCCTACTGCAGACATTCAATGCTGCTGCTACCTTGTGGGTGGGCCATGCTGGAGTTACATTTTGAATGAGGAAATTTTGTTCAAATGACCAGTGTCCTTGAGATGCTGGGCCCAGCTGAAGGCTTGCTGTTTAGCCAAGAGCAGAAAATGGGAGAGATTTTACTGTTTTCAACACATGCCTTATAAAATACTCAGAATATCCCATGCTGTGTCATATGAGTCAACAATTCATTAATCTTAAATTGTAACTTTCATGGACCTAATGCTAGAAAAACTAACATTACTATAGTACTTAACATATTATAAGTTTCCAATAATCTATTGATTATTAGAATAAAATCTGATTATTGCAGTAAAAATTCAATGCACTAACACTTATTATAAAAATTGCTGTTGATCAATAAAATTAGATTCTAAATATGAATGAAATATAATTTTGAGTCTTTCTATGAAGCTTAAATTTACTTTCATTGATGTCATGTGAATTTCCTGAGGTTTTCCAAAGCCGAAATTTCTTTTATGTAAGTAATCTAGTAAAATAATGGCATTCAGGGGATCCTCAGTATTGATTAATGAACCTTCTTTTAGATTTTCTTCTAATTAAAGAAATTAATATTTATTTTATTTTTCATAATTCAGCTTAGTTTAAAAGCTACTTCATACAGGAAAATTTAATTTTATATAAGCTCAGTTCTATTACTGGCCTTGATCTGATTACTTTAAACAGAAAACTCATGCTTTGCTAATGGCAGCCTTGTGTGAGAAGCAAAATTTATATAACCTGATGTGACCATTACATGATAAAATTTTAAGACAGACATAAAATTTCTTCATACCCTTCTCCAAAAGTTATTCAAATATTTAAAAATTTAGGACTTTTACTTATCCTGAAGTGATGAAATATTCTGAAAACCAGGTCTTTGGGCCCTCCAAGCCCTTTATAGAACACATATGTGTATCATTTTAGGCATTAAACTGTTCTATACATGCTTTCCCTAGCAGGTTAATGAGTAAAAATGAGCACGCATCTTCGAGTTTGACAATGTTAGACTTCAATTCTAATTGATATTCATCATCCATCTGGTCATTTTCTAACTTGTGAGAGTTCATTATTTAAAATTCTAGTAGTGATGCTGTTTATGCAGGGAAGTGGAGAGGATTGTATTAGCTAATGTGTGTCATACTTTTCTCCTTATACCTTTGCATCTGCAAATTAATATCAATTGAAGATTTGCTGTATGTTTTATTGGGAAAATTTGGGAGAAATACTGTAAGCTTACTGAACAGTCAGATTTATGCTACTGTAATGAAACAAGATTTATTTAGACTTATGGATTTGGAGACTTCAATCCAATATCTAAGATTTCCAGGTGACAATGATAAGGAGGACAAAGGATCAAACTGCTTACCCTATAAGGGAGCAAAATCAAAACCTAATAAGTAAGTTTGTAGTGGCTTGTGCTCTCATGCTAATTGTTACTCAAAAATCTGTTTGCAGTGTCCCTCACACACCTAAAGGAAGTCTGCCCCCAGTTGTTTTTTGACTGTTCAAAAGAGTTACCAGCGGCCAATGGCTGGGCAAAGAGACAGAGGTTGGGCAGAGAGACAGAGGTGGGACTTTTAAGGTTTCTGGGACAGGATTGAGAAAGGAGGAAGTAGGAAGAGGGTATTCCACCATGATGAGGGCATAGGAGGAGGACTACACCTGAAAAATGCAGGAAGGAACGACAGCTGACATGTAGATGCAGGGGGAAATCAGCCCCAGGGGAACTGCCCAGCAGGGTCTAGGGCACCAAAGATAAAATATAGATTTAGTAAGTATTAACTCAAGAATAGAGGAGGAGAGTGTGTGTCAGGCACGTGGAGTTAGGGAGTGACACAGGCATTGAGCTGTTTAAGGTATTTAAAATACAAGACTGTATGTGTGTCTTTGTTTTGGGAATCCATAACATTGGAACAATAACCTGAAGCATGAGTGCTCCTGCTGAGAAGTATGGAGTGAATTAACATAATACCAGAAATATAGAACAGGTTAACATAATATTTACATAAGTATGTAAATGTGAAAATAAATAAGAAAAAAAGGGAGGTCTCACTATTGTCCTTCAAGGGCATAAAATGCAGTCATTGACCCAGTGACACAAATAGCTTGTACTGGGTCTCATTTCTAAAGGACTTACTAAAGCACAAGTCAGCAGCCTATATCTTCTAACCTCTATTTTAATTCTCATTCTTGTCTATTTATGATCTACAGCATAAGATCCATGAGGAAAAAAATCTTGTTTTTGTTATTCACTGACATATCTGCAACTTTGGACAATAATAGTAACTCATTGAAAATTTTAAATAAATAGATTGATTTATTCAGCAAAGGAAATCTACATAAACTAAATGAGTTTTAAAGTGATTATTGGTGGAGTCATTCATTCTACAATATCAGAATTTATTGCATAATTATAAATTTTACAAGAAACAGGGGGTTTGATAAAACATTTGTCAGTCTTGCTTCTATTGGTAGTACCTGTCATGTTTTAAGATAAGTTTTTACTATGCTGCCTAACTTGTCTTCAAGTTCTTGATTCCTCTTTTGTTAACCTTCCAAATGCTAATAATACAAGTACTTGTTGCATATATAATGTATGTATACATTATTGTATTTTATTCTTTGGGCTACTTCAATTTCTGAGATCATTCCTAATCATATTGCTCTAACTTGTACTATTTTTATTCAGTTTATGTTTACTATCTGTGGTGATGCAATCTTTACAAAGCTGAAGAAATAGATACATACTCACCTGCATAGGTATTATATGAAAATAAAAGGATTTATGAGTCTAATTAGTAGAACACATGGTGATCCTGAGCATTCAAAGTGAGAAGTGAAAGTGGACAGCATTCCATTTGGGCAGAATGATTGGGACTTTGTCAAAAGGAACATGGCCACAGTCCTCAGTCCAAGAGGTGAACCTGTTTTAGGAAGAAGCAGGAAAATATAGACCATTGAATCAACTAAGCAAGGCTCATATAGCCTGACAGACACCTAAGCATCAAGCATGAGCCCTGCATGGATCTACACCACATCCTTCCTCTCTGTATATGTAATGACCCTTAGCTTGGTGTTTCTGTGGGACTCTTAACAGTGGGACTGGGTGTGTCTCTGACTCACTTGCCTCTCTTGGGACTCTTTTCCTCCCATTAGGTTGCTTGGTTCAGCCTTGATATAAGGGCTTTTGCCTTGTCTTATTTTATCTTGTTCTGTTGTGTTTGGTTGTTATGTTTTGAAGGCCTTATCCTTTCTGGAGGGAAATGGAGAAAGAGTGGATTTAGAGGAGGAGAGGGAAGGTGAAGGGAAGCTGGGAAGAGGAGCAGAGACTGTGGATGGGATGTATTGTATGAGAAGAATCTACATTTAATTTTGTATTTTAAAAGGAATAAGATTTAGGATCACAGCTCAGCAGAGCTTCATTGTTTCCTGGTGCATCAAGTCCTGCACCGCTTTGCACTCCTGAAGAGCTGCCTGCCCACCGTGATATTCTGAAATATCTTTACACAAGTGGTTCTCAACCTTCCTAATACTGCAACCCTTCATACAGTTCCTCATGTTGTGGTGATCCTCAACCCATAAAATTATTTTTGTTGCTAATTCATAACTGCAATTTTTGCTACTGCTATGAATTATAATGTACATATCAGTGTTTTCTGATGGTCTTAAAAACCCCTGTGAAATGGTCAATCAATCCTCAAGGAGTTCACGATTTACAAACTGAGAGCCACAGCCTTACACCATGGCCAAAATAAATCTTTCTTTACATTAGTTTTTCAGTCAATTTTCTGCCACAGTGATACAAAATTAACTAAGAGGCAAGTGATTGAGAATTTGTCAAATGATTTAAAAGTAAGCAGAATGAACGAGGGAAAGATGCACAGTGCATCTTTCTTCTTCCTTCTCATTTATAGTACTTTGTAGTATGAAAGATTACCTAGATCATGGTCCTTGATTACAGAAAGAGGCACTGACTTTTGTTGTAGCGTCCTTCTTCATTGAGGCCTTTAGATACATCCAGTTGCTTTTCCTGCATGATTAAGTGATTAGATTCCTAACAACAATGGGTCTCTAGTGACTTAATGGCAGATGGTGAATGGAGGTGGATTAGAGAAATAAAGGGTATCTTATTCTCTGTTTCCTGCAGTCTTAATCATAAACCCAGCCAACATAAAGTCCTATTGAAAGAATTGTGTTGGCTCACAACTTCCTTAATTGTTCTCCATTTCATTTTTAGAGGCAGAGTTTATCAATGAACATGGATCTTGCCACTTCACATGGATTGGCTAAGCCGCTTGGAATTACCATCTCACATGCTTACTTGGGTTCTGGGGTACCAAACCCAGGACTATATGCTTGCAAAGCAAGAGCACCACTGATTAAGTCATGTCCTTTCTCTGTTACCTTTATTTGTTGTCCTCTTCACTTGATAGAATTGGGTAGTTTGCGAATATTTGTCAAGTCCCATGCTAGTACTTATCATTGAAGTTTCCTATTTTTTTTATGTGAGTTTGTCTCCTACAATATTAATATTTCAAGGACAAACATGTTTCTCAGGCTTTAAATCTCCCTCTTAACAAAAACAAAAACAAAACAAAACAAAAAACAAAGAAGACAATTAAAAACCCATGTAGAAGAGGCAAAAGAAAAAGTAAAACAGGGCTGGAGAGATGGTTCAGTGGTTAAGAGCACTGACTGCTCTTCCAGAGGTCCTGGGTTCAATTCCCAGCAACCACATGGTGGCTCACAACATCTGTAATGGGATCTGATGCCCTCTTCTGGTGTGTCTGAAGACAGAGACTATCTATATCATGGAAATTTATAGTTCTAAGCTTTTACATTCAAAATAAGAAAGAACACAAATAAGTGACTTAATGATGCAGTTTATGAATTTGGAAAACTAAGAAAAAACCCTAAATATAGTAGACAACAAGAAATAATGAAAATCAAAACATAAATTAATGAGATCAAAACAAAGAAAACAATGCAAACAATCAATGAATCTAGAAGCTGGTTCTTAGAAAAGATAAATAAGATCAACAAAACAACACACACTTGGCCCAATTAACCAAAAGGAAGAAACTAGATGAGCCAAATGAACAGAGTCAGAAATAACAGGGAAATATTTCAACAAACAAAGAAATTCAGAATATTGTAAAGGAATATTTGGAAAGCTTATACTTCATTAAGTTGGAAAATTCAAAAGAAGTGGATAAATTCCTAAATTCAAATTTTGCAAAAGAACAAATCCTAAACAAGTGGCCTTATTCTTTTTGTATTTCCACCAAGGAGCTATGTATGCAGTGATGCTCAGGCTCTAGGTCCTTATCCCAGGAGCAATAGAAGGAAAAGCATTCACTTTTAGGTTATCATAGAAGCACAATCTGCATTTAGATGGAGCAGTGGTAGCATATGACACAACCTTATCTGGCAACCAAAATGATTTGAGAGTAGAAAAAGAGCCAAATGTATTTTCTATAAGTGTTTCTTTATATTCTCAAACACTGGAATAAAAATATGAAATTTGTTACTGTATAATCAGTTGGGTTATCCCTGAAAACATACATAAAAGTAAGATTATGCACACTGAAGAGGTTGTATGTATGCATTTGGGAATAAATATGGCTATACAAATATCTCCATAACAACAGTTAATGAAAAAAAGGCCATGTGTTTGGAAGATAGAAGGAGTAGTGCATGGGAGGCTTTGGCTGTGGGAAGAAAGGGGGAAGTGTGTAATTATAATCTCAAAAATAAATAATAAAACTGATTTCTGCTATTGCTAAAGACAGTTGAATTTCCCATCAAGGTAATCAAAGTATCCTTTAATTACATAATTGCTTATCAATGAATGTGGACTAAAGCAGGAGGAGGTAACAGGAAGAGAATTCAATAAGACTGGTTTCTGATTAGGAGCTCATCTTTAAGGAGTATTGATGGTATGGTCATGAATACTTGCTAGAAGTTAAGAATTTAGTTCATGAGTTTTCTTTTTTAATTGAAAGCAGATTCTTTTTAGAATACATTACCCTGACCACGGTTTTCTCTCTGTTCACTCTTCTTAACACCCACCCCGCCACATACACACACCTCAGATGTTTCACTAATACATTATGCCTTACTGAAAAATTGAGTTTATGTTCTGAATAGCAAATGAACAACACTTCTGTTTTCACTGTTAAGAAAAATTAGTTTAAAAAATAAGCCTTATTGTTCTGATTTATCAAAAAGTAATTATTTACTTTGTTCTGCATGAGAGGTTGTGGTTGTATCAGAATGATTGCTGTCAAGATAGTTTCCTAAGAGTCCATACTGCAAGGCGTCATGTTGAGTTGGATGTAGAAGGAACATGCTTTCTCTCCATTTGGAAGCAAAATCAGAGCCCCTTCACCAAATGCAGATTGCCTAAATATTGAAAGAGGTGCTCTGTCCTGTGCAACGTGTCCAAGAAACATTAGTTAAGATCAGCTAATCTTTGGTCTGCATGAACTCTCTGAGGGTGATCATATTGTATTCTTGGTAAAAGATGAGATGCTAGGAACAAAATATTAGGCCCAAATGAAATGTTTTCTATATTCATCCTGAGGTCATTACTATATCCAGAGCTATATAGATAGTAAAATGTAAAAAAACCAATTTTCATGCTGAGCTGCTCAGTTTAAGTAACTTGAATTTCACACTATCACTTCTTATTCCTATATTAACTTCTGACAGAAAGCACAGAAACTTAATTTTGACAGACTAAATATTTGTATCTTTTGGAAACTAGAACATTCCATCATTTAAAAACAGAGCACATATATTCCTTAAAATGAGATATTTTTTGCATTTAGTTGTGGGATGTATTTAAAAATAGCAATATAGAATTATGAAACTGGAATGGAAACTTAATCTTTTTGAGGTCAAAACATAGTTTATTTGGCCCATTTCCCCTTTAATTTTGCCCTTCTTGGCCATTTCTCCTTTTATATGTATGAAATACCAGCTTACAAAATGGTGAGTTTTTTGTTATAGGTCAGGATAATCTTTCATGTAAGCATAATTTCTGTGTGATGTGAATAAATTTGTAAGAAGCCTTGACAAATAAGGTTGTTTTGTGTAAGAAGTTCTTGTTTAAGAACACACATAATGAGAATTTTATTCTCTTATATATCTGTAGTTCTTACAAAGGGTATACTTTATTAGCATTTAATTTGCATAAACCAATTGTTTTGCTTTAAGAGACAGATTTCTTTAAGGAATTAGAAACTAAACTATCATATATAAATCCTTTGAGAAATACAAAAAACTGTAAATAAAAAGCATTATTGTTAGTTTCATAATGATTGGGTGATGTGCATTTTAAGAATTATGTTTGGTAAAGTGTCCAAGTTATTAGCACACAGAAAAATGGTTTGGTCAGCATTTTCCAATCTGATTTGAGTACATCAAAACATGGCTGTGTGAAATGGTTTTTAAGCATGAGAATGACGGAGGATAGAACACGTTCTCTGATACTCAGTGCATTTCACGTCTGGGTTGTGAAAAGGACACCGAGTCAACACAGAACAAAGTTCCAGCCTCTCTTCCCATCTACACAATATTGGGAAATCACTGAATCTATTAAAGCTCTCCAGTGTTTGAAATGAGGATGGATATATTTCCTTGACCTAGTTTTGGTAGTAATGTCATTCATGGATTTAAAAATGTTACAAGGTTAGTTAATACTAGAATTTATTTACATGTGCATTGCTTCTCATCCAAGAGCCACAAACAAACATCATTACAATTTTAAAATGAATTTTACTGTACTGTATTTTGATATTATTATATTAGCCTACTTTAAAGAATAACATAAGATAATTAAATTATTTTTTGTTGACTTTACTATGGAAAAATAATTGAAAAAAAGTTTATAAGTAATATAAACTCTTCAGTGGTCTTCAAATAGTTTAGAGTCCAGATCTTAGTAGGTGTCATAAGAATTACACAAAGTTATAGTGTCATGCCAACCAACCTGTGTAATAAATTCAGAAAAACTTAAAAAAAGTAATATAGACTCTTTTCTATGAATATTTAGAAATGATACATTTTTATTTTTAGGATACCAGAATTTCTTTTAAACAGGAGTTTTCTGCATTTGTTTCTGACCACATTCTCTCCTTTTCATGAATGTTTAGAGATGACACATCTTTCTTTCCTAGCATACCAGGATTTTTTTAAAGAGGAAATTTCTATAGTTGTTTCTAAGTAATAACTAAGCCTATTCTTAAGCCTTTAGGTAGATCTGATTGAAACCCATTGGAGGGAATGACTACAAGTGGCTTAGTGGTCTGCATTTTACTTTACAATGCTATGTTGATGATACATATGTAACTGAATCATCAGATGTTCTGTCTTCCTTTTCTTAACTATTTCTTTACTTTTCCCTTTTTGTATGCTTCATGTCTTTGAAAATGGTGATTCATCTCATAATTCTTTGCTAGTAGAATAGGTGTACTGAATTCCATTACAGATTTTTATGACTCTAAAACATCCAAGCTGATTACATTATTACATCCTAATATAAATTACAGTACAATAGTGACAGCTCTGATGTTATAAAAATAATAAATGAGTAAGACATGTAACTTTTATGAGGAATATACACAATTAAAATAAGATGTTTCAATCATTTATTATTTAAATCTTTCCTTGACAACTTGGTAGAGTGAGTTTTGCTATATCTTGCTTTTACAGCCAAGAATTATTTCAAGGCCTGTCTCCATATGTATCTTGTTGTAATACCAGGGAAATGTGTATACTTCTTAATGACATATGGAGAAGCATACCCATCTATCCTGTTTTAGAATATAGCAAATCCTTCCTAACACTTTCTAGTAAGGATTTGCTCCTTCCAGTTGTAAGTCAGTTGCTTTTTCTAAGCCTGTCTGTGCTTTTCATATGTTAATACTCACTGCTATATCTTTCGGTTTGAATGGAAATGTACTATTTTCAGTACTTTTGGTACATGGAGGCCATCCTTAAGGATCTGTTTCCTTCCAACATCATAGGCACTGTTTAAAAGAAGGAAGATTGAAGGGGATGGAGATATGTCTCAGCTAGTAAAGTGCATGCTGAACAAGCATTACAGCTTCAGGGTGATGCCCAGGACCCACATAAAACCAGTGATTCCAGTGCAGAGAAAGTGGACAATCTGGGGTGATTTCTTGATCAAGGAAATGTGGACCCTATAGAGTTGATACAAAATAGTTAACAATAAGATCCTGGCTGGAGTACTTGGAAGCCAATAAATGATTCACATCAGAACAAAGAATGCCATCATAAATTTACCGACCTTGAACAACATTTAGTTTCACCCTAAAGGTGGTACTTGGGACCATCTGTGGGTCTTGTTCCCCAGAAATATCATAAAAACTTCCTGCTACCAAGTACATTCTCGGAAAACAGAAGTAATGTTCAAGGCTCTCCAAGGATACAGCTTGGTCAAAGATGCCATTTCCAGGAAAAATGGCAGCCCAGACTGCTATTTCTTAGAGAAAAGAAGGACATGCAATATCTAGCATCTCAGATTTTTAACAGATCTGTGAAACAACTACTAGGAATATAGGATCATTAGAACTATAAGCAGGAGACTTGAATAAAGTTAGATAATAAGGATAATTTTCTTTCAATCCAATTTTGCCAATGTGTTACCAAACCCCCATGGAAATGGGAAATAAGTTCTCAAGGGAGAATGTCACTGTGTCTCACAGCCATGCCCTGATGTGAAGCTCCAGCCTCAGGCTCATGAGTGCTGTAATTACAGTTGCACAATACATATTTTTATCCCTTAGGACTTCAGACTCAAGAAGGAGGTGTCTTTCTCCCTTATTCAGAGTTTAAAGAGGAAATCAATATATTTCTGGGGTTGTTAGCTTACCTGGAGGCCTATTTCAGTTAATTAAGAGAATTATTGTGGGAGTGATACCCATCCCTCTTGTCATTTAATCTAATCCCATTAAGAGAATGACATCCTGCCAGCTTTATCACGTCCCACAGGTCATAAGACCTGTCTACACCCAAGGAAGGAAAGTTACATAAGTGGAGAGGACTTCATGTCCAAAATGGGGTCATTATAGCCTTTAAGATTTTTCACCTAAGATTTTGTTATCTAGTGCATCCTTACTTATTATTTCTTTGGTTACATTTATAAGAGTGTGAGATGAGTCTCTTTCATACTGAACATGAATATTTGAACAGTTTGGCAAACAATAGGTTCAGAATTAATGAAATCCAGAGAAGAGTCTTTTGACATTAGCAGACAAAAGATATACACAAGATGCAATTTAGAAGAAAATTTGATTTACTTGTGAGTAATTTTTCTGAGTTCTTAATTTCCTTGTTCTATATATTGTGTGTGTTTCCTCAGTAAACTTTAGTTGGAAACTGCATCTAAGCTATTCAACAGGTTCAAGGAATTGGAACAGCAGACAATAAAATGTTAAAAGTGGTTGGCTCTTAAAATATACCAATAACACTTTTGACCACAGGGACAATAATTTTGCTTCTACTTGCTTCTGTATTCTTGCTAGTGTTGTTCTTTCAGCTCTCCATCTCTTACACTTTTGTTTTGTTTATTTCATAGCTTTTCTTTTGTTTGACTTTTATTTTATTTTATAATTTCAACTTTCTTTTATTATTTGCTTCTCATACATGCTCATCCCTTCTTTCTAGTATTGTTACTTTTGAATGAAAGTAACATCTCTACACACATACATTTATGTATGTCTGTGTAAATTCATGCTCACATGTCTATGTACAAGTCAGTGTAGTACAATTTGTTAGTCTTGCCCTTGTGTAATTGGGGTAAATGTCTTCTTTCACTCTGAGATGGACAAGTCCAGATCAAATGGATCCTGGCTAGAATAAATGATGCAGATGCCAATGACATATGTGTCCTTTGAAAGTTTTATAAGTAAATGCAGCAAAGATTTGTTGAAGGCACTGGCTTGCAGTTGAAACTGTAATATAATAGAACTCTAAGGATCAAATGAAACAGGGTAAGTATCATGATAGAGTTTCTGAAGCTTTTGAGGGGAGCAGATACTTCTCCAATAGTTGTAACACATTTTCCAGTAGAGGTGAGAGAAGTTAGAGGACAGTGAGTATTGGTGATGCTTTAGTTTTAAACCTATCACTTTAGGAGTCATGCTACAAGGTAATCCTGCTCTATGGACAGTGCTAGTCAGCAGCAAAATTAACTAAGATGGCCTCATAGATTTCTGCCAATTATTGGAAATATTTATGACAATTATTCAGAAGAAATAAGCCACACATGTATTTAGAATGTAGTTGTGTCTCTGCTTTATGATACAAACATTAGTTGAACTTCCAGATTCAGTATGTTTACTGAATCTATATATTTCAGAGGTCCAGGTTAGTTGAGAATGTCGGTCTTCCTGTGGAGTTCCTATCATTTTTAGAGCCTTCAATTCTTCCCCCAACTCTTCCATAATGGTCCTAGACCAATGTTTAGCTGTGGGCATGTGAATCTGTTTCAGTCAGCTGCAGGGTAGTGCCTCTCAGAGGACACTTATGCTTGGCTCCAGATTCAGTATATTTTGGTGTGAGAGCATTATCAAGGTTTTTTACATGCATGAGAATTTTTATCCTTTCCTATTTAATTTTTTCTTTTTGTCCATCAGTGAGTGCTGTTGCTTGAGATGGAGTCAGAGCAGGAACATGATGTTTTTAATTTTTGCCATCTCTCTTTAAAATACAACACAGCAGACAGAACCTATCTGTAAATGACATAACAACAAAAAGTACCAAATGGAGACTTAACAAATTTGAAGTACTTATCACTGAACATGGAGATTAAGAATAGATGCAGGATTGAAGGGAAAAAGATAATTGATGTGAGGTTAAAAGTCTATATGGAGTCTATGAAGATGACCCTAATTACAACCCCTAGTATTGGAGGATATGAAGTCTGAAGTAGCCATCTTTTGTAGTAGGCTGGGGTTGCATTCAGTTGACTTGTTGGCTGATGGGATTCCTTGGATATCCTCAAACCACCCAGACTGATTCTAGGATAGAAGGTCATTTAGAAAACTGACAACAGGGCCCCATTGCCCAGGACAACAGCCACAGATTTGATTGGATGTAGAGAGGTACAGTTGGTGTTTGCATGAAACGTCATCCCTACATTCTAGTTTCTTTGGTGCTTGAAGGCACTCTGCAGGCTACTGAAAGAGATACAGGAACACCAGCCCAGCCACAAAACCTTTGACCTATGATATGTTTCACCTGCAAGATATGCTAGAGCAATGATGGGGCAGAACTTGTGGGAGTAACCAACCTATATCTGGTTTAACTTGAGGCGCATACCTCGAGATACACTGCCTGGATGGTCATGAACCAGAGACTGTATAGCCCAAATAGGACTGCCAAAGAGGAAAGAGAGAGAGAGAGAGAGAGAGAGAGAGAGAGAGAGAGAGAGAGAGAGAGAGAGGACCCATAGCCAGACATTATGTGAGGAAAGAGTTTCCAATAAGAGATACCCATCAGGTCCCTCATCTTAGAGCTTGAGAAAACCCTGGAAGAGGGGATGGACATATTGTAGGAGTTAGAAGGGATGGAGGAACCAGGAGAGCATGGCCCATTGATCCAACTAACAGGAGTCATATGGGCACACAGAGACTGAAGCAGCAAGCACTGGGCCTGCATGGGTCTACACAGGGTTTCTATGTATACTTTATGAATGTTAGCTTAGTGTTTTTGTTGGACTCCTGACAGTTGGACTGAGAGTTTCTCTGATTCTTTTGCTTGCTTTTTTGGTTCTCCTTTTTTTCCTGTTGGACTGCATTTTCCCGCTTCGATATGAGAGCACTTGCCTTATCTTATTTTACCTTCTTTGTCCTGTTTGATTGTTATCTCTTAACAGACCTGCTCCTTTCTGAAGGGAAATGGATCTGAGGAAGAGAGGATTGGGGGTGGGGTGGGGTGGAAGAAATGTAGCGAGGGGAATCTGTAGTTGAAATACATTATATGAGACAAGAATCTATTTTCAATTAAAAGTTAAAATGAAAGAAAATCCGGTAGAGAATTGATTGTGTAATGAGAAGAAGATGGTCAAGTTCCAGAATAGCATATTTCTCCCACTCTGCATCTGGGGTTCTCAGACAGCACTCTGAAAATTACTGGGTGATGCTCCTTAAGGCTAATAAACTTCATTAGTTTCAGCTAGGGAACTCATCTTTCTGGAACAACAGAAACCTGAATAGAGTTGCTTTAAATCTATTAAAATTTCCATATTCTTAAATACTATAAATAAAACCTAAAGTTGTTGAAGTATCTCTACTTTTGTTAATAAGTTTGGTGTAAAAAAGTCTTAGCATCTACTAAAATCAACTTTATAAACATATAAAAATCATCTTTTAAACATGTTCAAAAATAAGATTCTGTAATCATTGCTGCGGCTTGGAAAGACATGTCTCAAAGGTTCATGTGTAAAACAGCTTGCTATCCAGCCTGGTATCCTTGGGAGGTAGTTTAGCCTGAGGTGAGTAGGAGATCTTTAGGTCATTGGAATCCTCCTGAAGTGGACTGTGGGGCTCCAATCTCTTCTGGCTCTTTGCTTCTGAACTGTAAGACAGGTTTTCCCCATCATGTTTGTCTTGTAACATATGCTAATTTGCTATAGCTTAAGCAAAGCCTCTAATCCAGCATTTCTTAACCTGTGGGTCACAACTCTTTTGGAGATAGAATCCCAGATATTCTGTATATCAGATATTTACCTTACAATCCAAAATAGTAATGGAAATACAGTTATGAAGTAGCAAAGAAATAATTTTATGGTTGGGGGTCACCATAACATGAGGAAATGTATTAAAGAGTCACAGCATTAGGAAGGCTGAGAACCAAGGTAATCCAAATGGAAACTTCCATAGCCATGAGCCAAAATAAACCTTTTCTCTTCATAAATTGACTTACTTCTAGTATTTGCTATGGTGAATTAAAGCTAATGCTGTCACAGTCAAACTAAATAAGACTGTATGAACTGCTATGAGAAAGAGCACAGTTCAGAATCGTTAGATTCCATTTTTACTACATTTGATTTAGTTAGAAAATTTCTAAATAGGAATGTCTTCTTGGTGAGTATAATATTGGATCATCAAACATAAGTTCTTTGTTCATATTTCTTGGCTATAGAACTTCAATTATGGAAGCTCATATCCTGAATCTCCACTTAAGAGAGCAGATTTGTACTGACTGTCAACTAAGTGGGATTTTGGAAAGTCCCCAATACATTTCACTTCCTGAGGGAACATTAAAATAAGCAGTATGGAGACTTGATAAGTCTTTTAAAGTAGAAAGTACTTTCTCTATACTAATGCCTGATTTTTTTTTTCTAAAAATCACTAGAGGCTAGGAGCTGAAGTTGGTAATTATGTAGAAAACAAAAGATATTTTCTTATTTGAATTCTGTTCATATTTTGAAACATTTTTGTCCATAACGGGGGAGTAAATATGGATGTTTGGCTTGAATGAGAAGTTTTAATGGAAGGGGCATTACATAAAACCAGATTTAATCAAGGTACTCTGTTTCCCATTGAAAGAAGAAAAATAATACTTAATATCTTGAAAGGAAAGGAGAAAATAATCTCAGTGTTAAAATTTACATTATGAGAAAATTGTTTTCAAAGCTCTGTGCTGAAAGTTTGGTTAATTTGACTAAATGAATAAATTTCAGGGAAAATAGTTACCCAAGGCTTAACTAAAGCAACACTGAAAGTGTGAGGCATAAAACTAAGCAGAGAATTGAAGAAAATGAAAAATACCCCCATTCTCACAGTCTGCAGATAAAACATTTCCAAATTCTATTACATCAAGAAATAGTTTTTATGCTATTTAAACTGTTCCAGTGTGCAGAGAATGTAAGAAATTATAACTCTTTTCTAAATCTGCATAACAACTATATCCAAATCTGAAACTTGCACAGAAAGGAAAACAAAGCCTTATCAAATGAAAAGAGTATAATTGCAAAAGCCTAATAAAACACCAGAAATATTGTAAAATATTATATATAAAATATTATATAACAGAAAAATAGCACATTCTTGATAAGTAATTATAAGAACGTAAGAGTGAATTGATTAATAGCATCATTTTCCAGTGTGGCTTCTCATGACAGTTGCGTCTATTCCATAACTCATATTGAATCCGATTTATTTGTTTTTTCATCTCAGCAGGATACTTTTTCTTACTTATCTTTTTTTTTTTAAGTTATAACAAGACTCCCTATGTTCTCCTGAGAATACCACATATGCTCCTGAAAAGTCCCTTCTAATCTTGAAATCATTTTTAGAAGCATTCTTTCCCTTGGAGTTTGCTTTTACAGCAGGGAACAGAGTACTATTGAGAGATTAAGGAAAATTTTTTCCTTCCATTTTTCAACTCCTGACAGAACTAGTATTTCTCAGATTCATATTTGTCAACAGTTAGGGCAAGTGGATAGCCCTGGCCACTGTCATGAGAGCAAGCTGCCCGACACACCATTCTTTTTTTTTTTTTTTTTTTTTAATTTTATTTTTTATTTTTTGTATTTTCTTTATTTACACGTACATTTTCCCCTTCCCATTTTCTCCTCCAAAACAAACAAACAAACAAACAAACAAACAAAAACAAGAACAAACCCCTTTTGCCTCCCCCCTCCCAATGCCTGTCCCCCGACCCTCTCCCACTTATTGGCCCTGACATTCCCCTACACTGGGGCACAAAACCTTCACAAGGCCGAGGTCCTTTACTCCTATTGATGATTGAATTTGCAATCCTCTACTATATACCTGCTGCCAGTACATTCAATCCCACCCTGTATAGTCCTTGATTGGTGGCTGACACACCATTCTTAGCTCATCTTTTCTCTGTTTTTCATTCCTTTACGTGAAAGATTCTATAAACAAGCACAGTGCTCAGGAGTTGGCTTCTTTGTTTTATTCTAGGGTAAATCCAACTGAATTTTTCTGTATCTGGTTCTTCAACCTGCGTTGTCTATTTTTTTTCCTGTATAAATATTAGGCTTTGTTTTGAAAATAATGATGGAATGGGAAGATTAAGGGCAGTGGGGACTTGAATAAGGAGGCTTAGAAATTACTGCTTTGCTTATGGCCCAATGTAAGACTAAGGAGACCATCCTTGGTTTACATCCTTGGTGAGTATCTTGATACTCACATGTGAGACTTTGAGACAGATGCAAAACAACAGATAAGATAGTTATCTTCCTAACCTTTAAGACAGATGAGCTTGGCCCTGAGTGATAAACTGTAATTGGAAACACCCATTAGAATAAAAGGAAATTTCCAGCACCAGGTGTAGGCTACCTTATTATGAGTCAGGGACAACGGGGGGGGGGGTGCTATGGATTTCCAAACAACACAGAGTGCAACTGGTACTCTTGGCTGCCTAGTAGAGTTGGATTGCTAAAGGTGATGTACTATGTGTGGTTTCAGGAAGATATAGTGTCTAGTATGATAAGTGCACTATACATAATTAAAAAGTTGATTAAATACTTGAGAAAATGACAAACACATGTAAAGACAGTGGGAAGATATTGAAATAACTAGATGTCCATGTAGAAAAGAAGTGATCTAGAACATTAATCACAGACTTAAGCATAAAATGAAAGCCACAAATCTTTTCAGAAGAACAGGGTAGATTCAAAACTATATAGATATCGAGTTTCTTGAAGTATGTCCATTAAATCTATTTACCATGTTGTATGCTACGTTGGTTAGACTTTTTGTCACTGTTACAAACACCAAAGGGAAACTGTGGTTCTGTGTTCATTTGGTTGTAGGCGTGCAGGAACTTCCCCTGACAAAATGTAGAATGCTAGACTACATTTACCCTCTGCCACCATCGGGTGATGGGCTTGTAGAAAGCACAGATACACTACCTAGGGGGTGAGAGAATGCAGCCTAGAATGGGTGCCTCAGCCTGAGTGACAAATGGCACAGGCTGAGGCCAACACTGGGGTTCCTTAACTCCCAGGAGTCAAGTCACTGCTAGAAACCTAGTGGAGTCGGGACCTGAGGGGGCCAACAGGCTAAGGATGATGAGTAGAGGGCAGAGGGAGGGGAAACTGGGCTTATCCTGTCAGCAGTTGTCTGGGAGCGGGGAGGAGCCTTCTGCAGGAGACTTAGGTGGGACAGCTCTGTATGGTAAAGGCTTCCTCCTTGCTCCCCACAGGGGTTCTCAATGAGAGAGACAGTCCTACTTGTTCAAATTGTTTATTCATTGTTCATTGAAGAAAATAGATGCACACCACTTCTTCCAGGTAGAGTAGAGATTAAATACTTTTTGCAGGAAGAAATGTCTGAAAAAGGAACCTCATTGGCTAAACCCTCAGGGCCCATCTAGGTAAATCATTAGCAGGGAAAACTCTTAGTTTCTGTGCTGTGCTGACCATTATGTGGAAAGCTATGGTCATGTGTTCCAGGCTGGGAATCTGGTTGGGAGTAGGGAAAGTCCTACCTTCCTTAGGTAGGTTCCTGGGTTTCTGAACCCACTCAGCTTTATCAAGTTTCCTGGTATGGTCCACTACCCCAGAGGAAATGATTTGAAAGGAGGGGGCATTTACTTTGGCTCAAGACTTCAGCTCTCTTAGCCCATGGCCAGTTGACTTTATTGTTCTGGGAAGTGGAGAGAAAGAATGTCACAGTGGAAAGATGTGGCTAAGCTAAAATTTTTACCTCGTGGTGCGCAGAAGCAAAGTGACAGGAAAGATCTGGGTACAAATTATGTCTTTTCAGGGTCCCTAGTGACCTACTTTCTCCTACTAGATCCTATCTCCCACTCCTCACTCAGTAATGCTAACATATTATGAATCCATCAAAATATTGATTCATAGATGAAGGCACAGACCCCATGATCCACTTATTTCCTAAAATTCCTACCTATGAACACTGCTTGCATCAGGACCTGGTTTCTAACATGTTTCAGCCTTTGGTGAACACTTCATTTCTGAATTATAAGAAGTCCTAATTATATCTCAATACAACTATAAAAATACATTGGCATAGATAAAATGAGAACTATGTAAAACATTTAAAGTTTATTATACATATTTTTGTTGTATATTATTAATATTTGCTGAATTAGAAAATTCATAGCCAGTGAAACCTGGTGTAACATTTCTAGAATAGTGAAGATTAAAAAAAATAAAACACATCAAAAGTTTAGCTGTCAAAATCTATACTTTATTAAGTTAGATTCGTGTCTTAATAACATTTGCAGATAGCCATTTCGTCAGATATTGAAACACTATTCTTCATGGAAGCTCAGTAAGACAGAATGTAAAATACTCAAAATCGTTTCAGGAAATCCCTGAAACTTACCAGATTCACTGGGTCCTTCCCTTCTGAAAAGTAAACAATAAAGATGCTGAGAATTACTCTTAGAAGAGCCAAACTACAAACAAGAAGCAGAGATTACTCATATCTGTAAAGGGGACACTGAGAGCAGATCGGCTTCTTGGAAGAGACTTAGGGCAACTGGCCATCTAGAAAGGATCCTTCCCAACCTGTTATGCTGCCTGCAGGATGTGTAATGCACTTCAAGTTCCCAGTAATCTTGGTGACTTGTCACCTATGCTGGGGTAAGCTTTGATAATGCAGCTGTCTTTGAGTTATCTCTCCTCTTGTACTTAATCACAATAAAACTCATTGGTTAACCAAGTTGGTATCAGTACTTTGGTCTGCTCTAGGCTTCCTATCTGGGGTGAGCAGATATCTATGCGTTGCATCTCAACAGGAAAAAGGCTTATAACACAACAAAACTGGATGAATTATAAAGAGGAAATTAAGTTTTATACAAAGCGACTTCTCAACAAAATGCATTCAGATATGATTCCTACTTTTAAAATTTTAATTTGAAGACATTGTAAAGTTTTAGTTCAGAGAAAAATAAAAAAAAATCAACAGAGAAATCTATCTACTCTTTTCTGTTTCCATGCATTCCTGGGAATGTTCTATACTTACAAATAGTCCCCATTATCATTTTGTTCTTTAATTAAACAAATTTAAATTGCTTTACAAATGCTATCAGTTAATCACCTTATAATCTTCCTCCTTTGTTTTACTTATTAATGAGCAAACCCTAGATTTTGGTTTAGTCTTTGGAGGAAATGTTGTTCAAAACCTTAAACATAAATCTAAATTAGCTCACTCTAGTCATGCAAATTCTATTTCCTTTAACTAGTAATTAGAAATAATAATGGAATAACTAAGTTCTTAGTCATGAGACATTGAAATGTATTTATAGAGAGGTCATGGAATTTTATTTCATTATTTATAAAATGATGAAAGAAGTGATATTCTTATGTTGTTTAGCTCTGTTAAGATGCTATATTCAGAATTAGTGTAATCATCTTGCAATTTGATGAGACTAGTTTCAAGGCCTCAGTCATTATGTTGGTAGTTGCCATGGTGAAAGAAACAAAAGGGTCCTTGAATGCCCTAATGAACCTGTAAACTACAACTTGAAAGTCACCTGTATTTGCTTTTATTTTCCTTTATTGTCTCTCCTTTTCTTTTTTCTTTTTAGTTTATTTCTTTCCCACCTAATATATCAGACCAAATTTGAAAAATAAATTCATCTCTAAACTTAATAGTCAGCAAAATTATTCATGAATTAGCTTTAACCTATGTTTTTAGTTTATTTTTAATCCCTGTTCATATAACCAACCTTTACAAATATCATCTGTTGATTTAAAAACATCTAGTGAATAATTACCATATGCAATCTTTCTTTACTTGAGGAAATTCCTCTCAACAGTAACTTCAGAGTGCAGAACTCGTCTCCTTCCTGTTGCCTTTCCCAGCTTCCTCAGGAATAATTGCTCTTCTGTCCCATCTTGCTACTAAAGCTGATTTCCACTTATGTTTCTTTTCTGTGTTTGCATTTTATCCACTTATGGCTTGAGTTTTCCAAAGTCAATACAATCATTCTTTTTAGGGCCATAAGTTTTCTACAGTATTTGTGTTCAATAAATGCTGAATGTATATGATGAAAATATGACAGTGGGTGGTATTAACTGAGTTTCTGTTTAATAATGCCATAGACCAGTGTGTGTGTGTGTGTGTGTGTGTGTGTGTGTGTGTGTGTGTGTTTATCTGTCTGTCTACCTATGTGTATAGATATGCAAGACAGTCAAGTGTCCAAGGGGTGTGAGTTAAAGTTTTTCTGAGTTCTAGTAAAGATGAGCTATTACTGACAACTTAGACTGTAGTAATATAGAAAACGGAGATACCCCATAAAAATACCAGAAAGCAAGGAAGTCCACTTATCCTTAAGAAAGGGTTTTTAAGAGAGTTTACAGAGCAAACACTCATCCCCAAGGAATGCACGCTTCCAAGAGACATCCCCTGGGAGAGTGGATCTCCCCCACCCCATCTATGTGTCACAGGGGTCTTATCCTAATCTGGAGGAGAAAAGTCAATAGAAACTAAAGATAAAATGTAACTAGCCCATGTTGTAAAGTGTAAAGTGTAACCAGCCCATGTTGTAATGATATAAATACCCAAAGCTTTGTTTCCTCTGCTCCTCTGTTCCCGATTACAGAGTGACCCTGGTATACCAGTTTCAATTAATAAATTAATCTCATGCTTTTGCAGCGGTCTCCTTCCTGATTCTTTGCGAGTGGGGCACCCAACTCAGGTTATAACAAGACTAAGAAAACTCAGCAACTAAGATTGGCAATGTTTTTATTTTTAATCATTTCTGCTTGTACGTTATATAAGAGAAATATCACTCTGGCCTTATTTGTTTATTATCTTCTTGTGTAGTAGTATCTCTTCCATAGCCCTATTGGATATTTGGAGAAATTCCCAAAACAATCAATTCTGAGATTTACTTGTGTTCCCAGCCCAATTTAGAACATTGACAATGGCGGGATCACTACTTCCTGACATGCCAGAACTGTCCACAATTGATCTAAAAACCAAACAATTATTTTAACATAAATTATTAGGGAATATGTCAATACCTTAAACTAAGCAGTTCAGGCTATATTTGCACAGATTTCTTATCAGTGGAGATACTTTCCATTTATTAAAGGTATGAGGAAATAAAAGTCATAGTTTCAAAACTTCCTAGGAGATAGAAAGTGGGTTTAGGAATCACTGTTTACTGTTTGAATCATTAAGTCTTGCTTGAAGAACTTTTTCATTTACAGGGAAAGATTCATGTTAAGATTTGAATACTTAATTCAGTTTCACTAAGTCTCCAATAAGAATTGTACAAGTTGAATTAGAAGACATTCTAGGATCCGACTTCTCAAAATTGGGAGACCTACATTTTATTTCATTTATTTGAAGACACCTGGCACTTGAATCTTCTCAACTTGAATCTCACTCATTGTTTGCAATCAGTATAACAACAAAGATGGAATTTATTTTTCCATCATCATTATAGTTAGATTCAATGATTGGCATCAGCATCACTTTTGGCTAGAACAGAGGATTGCACAGAGCAAAGTGGAAAGGCCATCTCATCCGTGCAGTAGCTTCTCATTTTAAGATTCAAAGAAACTTCAGGTCTGCACTTATGTGTAAGGAGTTATGTGCACCGATGCTGGGAATGCAAAGAGATCAGTGCAGTATTAAGACATGAGTTTTTTTCATGGGTAATTTTCTCATTAAGACAAGCACTTTGCCATAGTGATACATCTTACACTGGGAACAAACCACATGGTCAGAAATTGGGAAACTACTAATGAGCTTCAGATGCCTTTTCCTACTGCCATCAAAATGGTGTATTTGAAAGGAAATCTTTTAAGAAAGTAATAGAGCGATGTTTGCACTTGGAAGACAAATTATCTTGGTATAAGTTTCTCTTCTGGAGTTTTCTCCGGAGTTTAATAATTTCTCACTTTTCTAGGTCACCTCACAAAATTGAGTACATAGAAAATGGAATTGGATTGTATTTTTCATCTTCAACATTAATAACCTGGGACAAAATTTGCATTTCTTGGGGAAAAGTCAGCTGTCTTAGCTTTAAAATTGTTCCTTTGCAGTGTTTGCGGCAAGTGAAGATTTATATAATATTTCAGCTGCATGTTGGAAAAGGTCAAGATGATGAAAATACTCTTTAAATTCAGAAATGATTAGAAACAATAAATGGGATTGTTTATTCAGTAGGTCAGACAACTTAACAAAGGAAAATTCAATGAGGCAAGAGGAAAGCCATTCATCCAGGAATTGGGGAGCCTGGGATTGCCTGTGGGCCTGGCCCTTGTTTTAACAGCTGAGGGAATTTTCACAGCATGCAAGACTTTCTTGCTCCCTGCGACCTCCTCTGTGAAATAAGCTCAAGAAATTAGAAATGTAATTCAAGTCTCATTTAGTAGTGATAATTCATCATTTCTTTTATGGAAGTAATTTTACATTTGGCTTGGACAGAATGGCAATCAGTGGGATATTTTTTATAGAAAAATAATTTTAAAATCAGAAAGTTAAACTACAACAAAAATCTCATATCTGATATGATATCTCATATCATCACAAACACTGTGCTAGGTGCTGGGGATACAACAGCAAACAGACAGAATTTCTATGCTTAGTTTCCTTTCCTTTTAAATGGTCTGAGTCGGTACTTTGAAAGGAAGGGTTGCTACACAGGAAGTTGAACTTTCTTTTTTTCTTACAGTATCAGGAAACAATGCAATAGCAGTGTAGAGATTAACTTTATGATGATTATAGTAGGCACTAATATTTGGCGACTTGGCTAGTAGGAACTATACGAAGACTTAATAAAAATAGAGAAAAAGTTGTTGGATATGCTGGTATGTGTCTGCAGTCCTACTGCTGAGGAATGAGAGCCATAGGGATCACCGGGGTTACTGGCCAGCCAACCCAGTCTACTGGGTGAATTATAGGCTAGAGAAATACTTTGTTTAAAGGAGGTGGGTGGTGTACCCGAGGATGAGCCCAGAGGTTCCTTTGGCCTCCATAGGCATGCAGGTACACCTGAAAGTGTGCAAGTGAGACCCCCTACACACCCAATAACTGATTAATGCTCCAGTCTATGAATTCTTCCACCCCTCCCACATTAGGTAGTGTCCTAGATTAGAATGCCAATATAGCTAAAATCATTACGTACTGATTCTGCTTATGGATATACTTTTCTTCTGGTCTGAAATATGGTGGTGGGTGTGATGTGCCTAAATATACTGATTGTTGGACAGAGAGATAAAAAGCAATGTACATGGATCATGAATATTTTCTATAACCTCCTTGTGTAGGCAAGTTATGTTGGTTAGCTTTTGTCAACTTGACACAAGGAAGAGATCTTCAAATAAGAAAGTTCTTCCATATGATTGTCCTATAGGAAAGTCTGTGGGGCATTTTCTTGATTAATGATTGATTTGAGAGGTCCTAGTCCACTGTGGATGGTCCATCCCTGGGCATGTGATCTTGGCACATATAAAAAACGCAGATTTAGCAAGCCAAAGTGGGCAAGCTAGTAAGAAACATCCCTCCATGGCCTCTGCTCCAGTTCTGATCTGTTGGCTCCTGCCTTGAGTTTCTATCCTGACTTTCTTCAATGACGGATGATATGTAGGAGTATAAGAATTTTCCTCTCCAAATTTCTTTTGGTCATCATATTTCATTACAGAAATATAAATAGAAAACTTAACTAAGAACTGATGGACCTTGAAACTTTCAAATTCTATCCTAAATGTCCCTTTTTTCTTTGTGGCAAAGCGGGAGAGAAAAACCTTAAGTGAGATTAGCATCAAAGACTATTAGCACTGACTTCTCTTAGACATTATGTAGATAATAAGCTGTTCACGTATGGATTTTGATTTCCTCATTGTCACATGAGTGACTTGTCTTCTAGGTTAGTCTGGAAGGAGCTGCTCCTTTGTTACAGCTCTTCTGAGTCCATGTTCATTATTGATTAATTCCAACAGTATGATTTCTGGGGGTTATTTTTCACATTGTTTCCCAACTTATTGGTGTCACTGCTGTGAAACATGCAGAAGCTATGACTTCCATCCCTCTCAGCAACGCCCAGGCCTAGCACAGCAGCCATGGAGCAGGATGGCAATGTTGTTTTGAATCAGCCACCCGAAGAGTAGGCTGATTTCATATGGTTATGAACACACATAGAAAGAGGATTCCACAAGTAGAAAGAGGATTCCATTGTTTTCTTAGTATTGACTGTGAAGAAGTTGTTATAACCAATGAGTAGGGAAGGAAGCTTCATTTATTTGGTCAAATAAAAGTAGAACATGGTGGTTTTGTTCACATTGTAGCTCTACTGAGCAAGAGAAAGAATGAATTGAACCAAGAGCACTGATATTCAGATTTATATTGATGAATAAATGACCATATAAGCTATAATGTCATCTGCATGGCCTGCATATATTGAAATACTGACCCTGTTTTCCTATCACTTTTCCACATAAATCAAACATTTAAACTGGAAATAGCACAGTTGTTTACTTACCTTAATATAAAGGCATCTATCCATTCACCTAAGGCAGAATGTAGACCACCGTGAGCAACTGTGTATTTCTCTGTGTCCTTTTCAATGTAATTTCTTTTCTTTCTAAAATGCAGCCATAGCCCTGATTTTATTATCTGTTTTGCCTTTGAACTTTGTATTAATGGAAACATTATACAGCACTTCTGTCTCTGGCCTTTTTTCAAACATATTATTTGTGAGATTCACTTATGGTATTGGTGGAAGAAATTTGCCAGCCAATCTGCATATACTGTCTCAGGCTTGCTGTTATAGCAAGAGGGGCAACCTTCTGTGGGGCAAGTGAACAGTGCCACGGGACAGATGAAGCAAATAACATTGAAGCAGGTTCAAAATCCCCAGTAAATTTCCCCAAATCCCCATAATTTAGAATGGCAGGTGTTGGAACCAGCTCCTAGCCAAGCTCTGCCTTGTCCTGGCACAGGTACCAGTGACACCCCACTGAGAAGACCATGAAAAATGAACATATAGCATAAAAACCTATAGTTCTCCTTGCTAGTGAGGTATCTAGATAGGCCCAGAGTGTTTAGCCAATGAGCTCCACTTCCTGGGCATCCCATCCTGCAAAAGGTATTTAATCCCTGATTTACCCAGAGTAAGATGTATGCACTCACCTGTGCCCTAAAACTAAAGCAGTGTGGATAAGCAAGGACTGTCTCCTTCATCAAGGATAACAGGTGGGAAGTGGAGAGGCCTTCATGATAAAGAGCCATGCCTAAATCTCCCAGAGAAGGCCACCTTTCTTGCAGCCCCGCTGAACAATCTGCACTCACTCGGATCCAAGCCAGATTCTGTCCTCAGGGCTTAGCTATCCCCTTCTTGCTTGGTGCGTTGAGGAAAGGTGGGCTTTCAGATCACAATTCTCACCTCATCGTCTGCGTTCCCCAGGGACATGTGGGTACACAGGAGATAGAAACACAGCATCCATCCTATCCTCTGCTGTTTCTCAATGGGGAAACCTAGGATGGGACCCCACAAATCTTGGACTGTTTTCTGCCTTCCCTGAGTGCACCCCAGCAGAAAGGCAGACATGCAGCTTGACAACTTTCTATACTCTCCGGGGCTATGGTAGCCAGAACATCAGCCCCTGTACCTGAAAGCCAGGAATGCCGTGAGATTAAGGACTCTCCAGCAGATCTCACGGACTTAGAAGGGGTTGAATGTACATGTCCCAGCTCTTCACTTCTGATTGTGTGACTCTTATTTATTTCATGTTGATTTTAAGGAATTCCCAATGGAATTAGTTCTACTTGCTAGGTGACTGGCTTACTAATGTACTTATAGGCTAATTTACCTGCTGTCCTACTTAGGATTTTACTACTGTGAACAGATACCATGACCAAGGCAACTCTTATAAGGACAACATTTACCTGGGGCTAGCTTACAGGTTTAGAGGTTCTGTCTATTCTCATCAAGGTGGGAGTATGGCAGCATTCAGGAAGGCATGGTGCAGGAGGAGCTGAGAGTTCTACATCTTCAGGCTCCTATGAAGATACTGGCTTCCAGGCAGCTAGGATGAGGTTCTTAAAGCCCATGCCTATAGTGACACACCTACTCCAACAAGGGCACACCTCCAAATAGTGCCACTCCCTGGGACAAGCATATTGAAACCACCACATCTGCCTGGCTTTATTTCTCCATGCCTTTCAAAAAAAATAAATAAATCAACTGGACCTATAGTTTCATCTCTCGCCTTGTTTCTGGGAATTCAATATTGATAGGTTGATCATTTTCTTGTGCTATAATATATTACTGTTACACAAATGAGGGAAGAGTATGAAGTATTTTACAGACCACGTAGGCCATGAAGAGTGGACAAAGAGGAGCTAATGTGAGTAGCAACAATGGATTTGTATATGTAATAGTTCCAAGGTCATTAGTCATACAGAAGATTACATTTCTATATAATTAAATATATATGGCTACTGTAGGCTGTTTATTTCTTAGTAATGAATATCTCAAGATCTAAAAGACAAAGAACTATTGTGTTTGCAAAATACATTTTAAAAATTCTTAATAGCTTGGTTTCCTATGATGTAAGTGAATTTTCACTTCATAGAAAACATGAAAGAACTATATATTTTACCTGTATTTATCAAAAGTATAGCTTATTCCCAGAGATAGTATAGTATGCTAATCATCAAGAGTTCCTTTTGTATTCAAATCCCCAACAATATGATCTGTAATAGAAGTTGTCAGTCTAGAGAAAGAATCCAATTTAAAAATGCATTAATAGGAAAAACAACAGCTGTTATAAATAGTGCTTCATATGCCTTTTGAGTATGGTTATAAATTGCTCCTGAGACTTAAAAGAATTTGGAATATATCAAAGTTTTATAACACACCCAGATAAATTTTAAGTCAGTTCAATATTGTAGCTATGTATTAGTGTTCAATAATCAACACTTTTTGGTTTATTGAGGGCACAACAAAACAACATAGCAAATGCCAACAGTTCATCTTGCAGCCTCTATCATTATTAGAAAATTCAATAGTACAGATTAATATTTTACTTTGTAGATCTTTTGCTTTTTATAATATATAGAGATAAGTTGTGTTTAACCTCCATAATTCAAAACATAATCACGATGAATGTATTCAAAGGAGAGAGGAAATGCAGTCATAACCTACAAAATATTTGTTATTAGTAAGCAGTATGAGATACTCTTCTAAGAATAGAATGACCTAGAGTTCTGTCTCAAAGTGAGGTTTTGATTTAATACACTGGTTATCTATTGTACATCAAAAATCTTAAATTCATTGTGATGTATAGTAAAATAGAATGTCATATGTGACACATATCAAAATATACTTCTTAGATCCTTATCTATAGAAAGCACAGTCTACTGATGGCATCATCTACTGTCTCAGGATATCTGTGCACTGCCTTTGTGCTACAGTTGTACTTCTTGCTAAGCTTCTTTTAGCCAATGACTGAGCCTAAAGAAGGCACAAAGGAAGCCCATTATTGCAATGATAGAATTCTATTGCAGTGATAGAATCCTGTTACTGTTGCCTCTGAATAAGGGTGCTCTGCTGACTTGGCTGAATGCATCCTAGAGCTGTGGAGCTATTTGTGGTTCCTCTTTTCTTATCAGTACTGATATCCACCTTCCATGGGAACCACAATCTGAAAGTCTCCCTTTGCTGTCTCATATTCCCACTTCAAATAAATTTCTCACACACATAATCTCATATTGCAAAGTGCTTCCAACTGAGCTTTGATGAACATAGTGATAAAGAGAATAACCGATAAAGCATGACAAGAATATGGAACTAGCTCACTTAGTAACTTTTCAGGAACAAAAAGATGCCATTGTGAGCAGAAACCTCAGACACAAGTTGGTGGCCCAATTGTTAAATGTTTCATCAGGGATAACTTTGGAAAACATTCCAATGAGAGAGCTCCAATTTCAGCTGTGATGACTCAGATATTTAAATTATATAACCCTGAAGATATTGTTTAGACTGCACTGTTATCCTTGTCTTGTTTAGTGCTAAGTTGTATTGCCATCCTGCAGATGGGTAAGGAAAAACTGAAAGCTGTTGTAAGACAGATATGGGAACTAGGACCCTTACTTGATACTTTACTTACCTCTTTAGTGGATAAGCAACTACAGACAGCTACAGGGAAGATAACCATATGATAGAGTTATTCAATGGTGATGTGATAGAGTTAGAGCTCTGGAGACCTTCAAATGCTCAGGACTTAAAGATTAGCTTTGTTAATAAGTTCAAGTTCTGTATTGGACACTTGTAACCCAGAAACAGAGTTCGAGATGTGAGTTACTCCTAAGGCATCTGGGTTTTCAGTTGCTCTAGTTTTCTCAGATTTGGAAAAGTAGTTCACCTTTTGCTAGAAGAGGGAAGAAGCTTAATTTAGATAAGATGATAAATATCTCCCCCAGGATCCATTTTTAGTTCCTTCCTTGTCTCTAGGCTAGTTAAAATTAATTCCTTGTAAAAGCTCAGCAAAGAGGCCTGATAAGTGAGAGATTGTAGACTGAAGACTTTATAAGACATAGTCCTGATGTATTATCAAGGGTCAGGAGACTATTACTGAAGCTATGAAGAGATAATTTCCATCATAGAATGCTGGTACACCCTTCTGAAGGTGCACAGCTATGAAGGTAATACTCTGAAAGACTGGGATACAATTATATGGTATAGTATCCATTAAATCAGACACATATCTCCAAGAAGTAGAATGTACGAATGAGTCCAGGAACAAAGGATTAAGTAAGAGTGGTCTTACTTAACCATTCCACTGTTCCCAATGACATATTTGGAGACTTTGTGCTTTCTGTCCTCCAAACTCTATACTTAGAAGATTGGAATTTTTTTCTCCAAAGGAGGATTGTCCTTGACAGGAGACAGGAAACTCACTAAAACAATTATCATCTCTTTTTCATTTACTTTGGACATTGTACATCTACAAACTGGGGAAAATGTTATCATGCAGAAGTCAACTCTCACTGGGGAGAGGACACAGGACACTTCCATCCAGTGGAAAAGCAATGAACATGTGTGGCACATGTAGGTCCAGGTGGGTTTCCTGCCATCCCCAGCTTCACTGAAGCAATGAATAAACAAGCAGAGCCACATAACAGAGAAACATGTGACTACTATGTACACAAACACACCTCAGAGGAATCATTTGGTCATACCTATCAGTAAGACATCTGAGCAAAATAACAACGATACATAAAGTTTGAAATAGTAACTTGAGGAAGTATGAAGGAGCTATAGCTGTGTAAGCAAACACAGTGATGTGTCTGTAGGGCACCACACTAACCTCTGTCTTAAAAGTTTCTCCTTAGGAAGACATACCACAAGAACAGAGTGGTAATTGACTTAGACTTCAATAGAGAAGCAGAGCTGTACCACATGAGTGCTACACTTATACAGCTGTAGGGACTACTGATGAACTCACCTGCTATAGGAAGTGTGCCTGGAAGATGGTTCCAGCTGCTGCTTCCTCACTCATCTACTGCTGTTCTTGCATTAAGACATGGTTCCTGCTGTTTGCTCCCATTTAGTAACTGGCTATGACAGGGGTCTATGGCTCATCCATTCAAATCAGATGTGACACTAGTTATTTGGATATTACTTGAAATATTAATATATCATGTATTATACATACATTTTTTCATTCTCTAGGATAGGATTTTTATAATATAAAACCACATGTTTTAGCTGTAGACATGAAGCTGAGGAAATATCAAGAATTATATGAAATATTCTATTGTTCACAACTAAAGGAACAAACAATGATGAGACATATTTTCCTAACCTCTTAGTTTTGTAAAGTTTAAGTGACTTAACTCAGTGCTGAAAAGTATACTAGAATATGAGCAGGCTTATGCAGCATTTTGGATAGATTAATTATTGAAAAAATTGGAGAAGATAATTTGTTTTATTTATGCAAACTTTATTTTATTTTCTTGATGTGTGTGTGTGTATGTGTGTGTGTGTATTTGAGTGTGTGTACATATGGCAATGGTCAGCTCTCACAGTCTTCATCCACTACTGTATTTTTTGAGATAGACCCTATCTCCTTTGGTTATATTGGCAATCCAGTGAGCTCCAGGATCTGCAAATCTTTATTTTCCCAGCACAAGTTTTGTATATTTCCCCGCACAAGTTGGGTATTTGCTATACCCAACTTTTGGGTGGGTATGAGGGATTTGAACTCATGTCCTCTTGCTTATACAGCAAGCACTTTACCTATTAAATTATATCTCAAGTCCCTTATGCACTTTTAAAATTATGTTTCTTTTGACCGAACACTCTCATAGCTGGGAAATTTCCATAGTTGCCTAAGTAAAAGGATATAGGAATAAACAGACAAACAGAGGAACAAACAAACAAACAAATAAACTTTTGGTCATTAATATTCATTGAGTGCTTATGTGAAATAGATCATTTGAAAGTCTAGCTTTAAAAGTCTACTTTAGCTTCCAGTTTCCATCTGTGCCTGGAGCTGATCTTCTGCCACAGCTCTCCATACCCAAATATCTCCAGGAGAGAGTTGGTCTGCCAGGAGTGCAGACACACCTGTGAGCGCAGGAAAGACAACTACTTCTGCTCAAATTCCTGGCACAAGCGGGACCTGGGCAGAGGCACCAGGACATAGGAACTAAGGAAAAGCTGGAAACAGGATCCTTTCAGTTTCCCACTGCAACCTAGAGCTGACCCAACTCTCCATATACAAATTCCTCCTGGAAACAGTCTCCCAGGAGTACTGACACACAGACTAGTAGGGGAAATAAGCCACAGTAAGAGACAGCAAGATCAGCTAACACCAGAGATAAGCAGCTGTCAAGAGGCAAGGTCAAGAACATAAGCAACAGAAACCAAGGCTACTTAGCATCATCAGAATCCATTTCTCCCACTACTGTGAGCCCTGGATAACACAACACACCAGAAAAGCAAGACTTTGATTTAAAATCGTATCTCATGATGATGATAGAGGACTTTAAAAGAACATAAATAACTCCCTTAAAGAAATATAGGAGAATACAGGTAAATAGGTAGAAGCCCTTAAGGAGGAAACACAAAAGTCCCTTAAAGAATTACAGGAAAACACAACCAAACAGGTGAAGGAATTGAAAAACAGCATCCAGGATCTAAAAATGGAAGTAGAAACAATAAAGAAATCACAAAGGGAGCCATCCTGAAGACAGAAAACCTGGGAAAGGGATCAGGAGTCATCGATGCAAGCATCACCAACAGAATACAAGAGATAGAAGAAAGAATCTCAGGTGCAGAAGATACCATAGAAAACATTGACACAACAGTCAAAAAATGCAGAATGCAAAGAGTTCCTAACCCAATACATCCAGGGAATCCAGGATACAATGAGAAGACAAAACCTAAGGATAATAGGTATAGAAGAGAGTGAAGACTCCCAACTTAAAGGGCCAATAAATATCTTCAACAAAATTATAGAAGAAAACTTCCCTAACCTAAAGAAAAACATGTCTATAAATATACAAGAAGCCTACAGAACTCCAAATAGATTGGGCCAGAAAAGAAATTCCTCTCATCACATAATAATCAAAACACCAAATACACAAAAGAAAAAAAGAATATTAAAATCAGTAAGCTAAAATGGTCAAGTAACATATAAAGGCAGACATCAGAATTACACCAGACTTCTCAACAGAAGACTATGAAAGCTAGAAGATCCTGGGCAGATCTCATACAGACTCTAGGAGAACACAAATGCCAGCCCAAGCTACTATACCCAGCAAAACTCTCAATTACCATAGATGGAGAACCTACGATATTCCATGACAAAAACTAATTTGCACAATATCTTTCTACAAATCCAGCCCTACAAAGGATAGTAGATGGAAAACTCCAACACAAAGAGGGAAATTACATTCTAGAAAAAGCAAGAAGTAATCTTCTTTCAACAAACCCAAAACAAGAGAGTCACACAAACATAAAACAACAAATAACAGGAAGCAACAATAACTATTCCTTAATATTTCTTAATATCAGTGGACTCAATTCCCCAATAAAAAGATATAGAATAACAGACTGCATATTAAACAGGACCCAGCATTTTGCTGCATATACTCAATGCATGTTAGTGTCAAAGACAGACACTAACTCAGTGTAAAAGGCTGGAAAACAATCTTCCAAGCAATTGGTCCCAAGAAACAAGCTAGAGTAGCCATTCTAATAACAAATAAAATCAACTTTCAAACTAAAGTGATCAAAAAAGACAAGGAGGGAAACTTCATACTCACCAAAGGAAAAATCTACCAAGATGAACTCTCAATTCTGAACTTCTACACTCCAAATACAAGGGTATCCCCATTCATAAAAAAAAAAAAACTTTACTAAAGCTCAAAAACACACACTGCAGTGCACACAATAATAGTGGGAGACTTCAACACCCCACTCTCTGAAATGGAAAGATCATGGAAACAGAAACTAAACAGAGACAGACTGAAAGTAACAGAAATTATTAAACAAATGGATTTAACAGATATCTATAGAATATTTTATCGTGAAACAAAAGGATATACCTTCTTCTCAGCACCTCATGGTACTTTCTCCAAAACTGACCATATAATCAGTCACAAAACAGGCCTCAAGAGTTACAAGAAGATTGAAATAATTCCTTGTAGCCTATCAGGTCACCACAGATTAAGGCTGGTCCCCAATAAAAACATAAGCAAGAGAAAACCACATACACGTGGAAGCTTAACAACACTCTACTCAATGGTAGCTTGGTCAAGGAAGAAATAAGGAAAGAAATTAAAGACTTTTTAGAATTTAATGAGAAATGAAGACACAACATACCCAACTTATATGACACAATAAATGCAGTCCTAAGAGGAAAACTCATAGCTCTGAGTTCCTCCAGAAAGTGGAGAGAGTATACAACAGTAATTTGACAGTACATCTGAAAGGTCTAGAACAAAAGAAGCAAATTTACCCAAGAGGAGTCAATGGAAGGAAATAATCAAATTTAGGGCTGAAATCAAGCAAGTGGAAACAAAAAGAACTATACGAAGAATCAACCAAACCAGGAGCTGGTTCTTTGAAAAAAATCAACAAAATAGATAAACCCTTAGCCAGACTAATTAGAGGGCACAGAGACAGTATTCAAATTAACAAAATCATAAGTGATAAGGGAGAAATAACAACAGAAACTGAGGACATAATAAAAACATTAGATATTACTACCAAAGCCTATATTCAACAATACTGTAAAATCTTGATGAAACACAATTTTCTAGACATATACCAAATATCATCCTGAGTGAGGTAACTCAGTCACAAAAGAACACACATGGTATGCACTCACTGATAAGTGGATATTAGC
>JADRCD010216670.1:0-10158 GCA_019843815.1 Montemys delectorum
AACAACAATATGAACTAACTAGTACCCTCAGAGCTCCCAGGGACCCAACCACCAACCAAGGACTATACATGGTGGGACTGAATGTTCTGGCAGCATGTGTATAGTAGAGGATTGCAAATTCGATCATCAATAGGAGGAGAGGACCTCGGCCTTGTGAAGGTTCTGTGCCCCAGTGTAGGGGAATGCCAGAGCCAATAAGTGGGAGAGGGTGGGGTGGCAGGCATGGGGAAGGGGGAGGCAAAAGGGGTTTGTTCTTGTTGGTTTTATTTGTTTGTTTTTTGGAGGGGAACCTGGGAAAGGAAAAATTTACATGTAAATAAAGAAAATATCTAATATAAATAAATAAATAAATAAATAAATAAAATTAAAAAAAAAAACTGAACCAAGAAATAACTTTGTTTGGGAGCTCTGAAGAAGTGCAACTTTAGTGATTTGGTGTTATTTTTAAGTTTTAAGTGATGTGTATATGAGACAATAAAAGCACACCTTTGTATCCTGCAAAATATATATATATTCATTTTTAAAGAGGAAAAATGAAAGAGGAAGAGAAAAAGGAGATGGCAGAAGGAAAGTAAAGATGAGAAATAAAAACAGAAGAAAGAAAAGTGCTTGGAAGCAAAAGTTACAAGACTCACAGTATATTCCAAAAACCACACTGGCGTAAGAGTCAGCAAACTGCACTCCAGTCCCCTTGTGCTTTTAATGAGTTAAATGGCTACCGAACTACTCTCTGAGCCCTGGCTTCTCTAAAGAAGAAACGAACAAACACCAAAACAAAACAAAAAACCCCCACAGAGTTATGTGCACTGTGAGATTCTGTGACCATCTCCCCACTCAAGCATACTGCTGGCTGACTGACCAAGAGCATTCAGGGGGCTGGAGAGATGGCTCCGTAGTTAGGAGCACTCGCTGCTCTTCCAGAGGACCAGACTTCTGTTCCCAGCACCCACATGGCGACTCTCAAAACTAGAACTCCAGCTTCAGGGATCTGACACCCTCTCCTGGCTCCCACAGGAACTAGTACATACATAGTACACACTCACAGATACACTTACACGTAAATAAAAATTAAAATACTAATGTTACAGTGTGTGTACATAATGTTATAATGTTAGTTCCTCCTTTTGCCGACATATTCAACTGCCGACAGTCTCAACTCACACAGAGATGGTTCTGGCTAAACTAAATGGTCATAAAAACAAACCCAAAGTTATGAATCTGGGAAATGGGGTGATAGGGAGGAGCAGGGATTGATAGTAGTGGAAGAGATCTAAGAATGGATGAAAGAGAGAGAGAGAGAGAGAGAGAGAGAGGTAGTACAGATTGCATTACATACACATATGAAATTGACTAAGAACTAAATTACCAAAAATAATTTTTAAAACATGGAAAACTTTGCCTCTATCTATTGAGGGTGATGCCTCAGAAATATTTGCTGACAGTGTGGTAATAAAGAATTCAAACAAGTACTTTTTGTTTATTAAAAAAAAAAAAAAAGTGTGGTGCTGTCAGTCTAAAGCAGGGCTCCCCCTGTGCTAAGCATCACTCCACCATGAAGTTCCTGTCTCCAACTCTATATGCCTTCATTGAAAAAAAAAAAAAAATTAAGCTAGGCGGTGGTGGTGCTCACCTTTAATCCCAGCACTTGGGAGGCAGAGACAGGTGGATTTCTGAGTTCGAGGCCAGCCTGGTCTACAGAGTGAGTTCCAGGATAGCTGGGGCTACACAGAGAAACTCTGTCTCGAAAAACCAAAAAAAAAAAAAAAATTGTGGTTATTTTTCCTTTATAGGTAAGTATTTTATTTTATGGCAGAATTATTCAGTTTGTATCACTCATTAAGCTGAACATTTTTTTTTTCCTTCCAAGTCTCACTAAATGCTGTTTCAAATGGAAGCTTCTATTCTGATACCAACTGTTTTTAAGTCAAATGAAGAACTGAAAAATAGGTATATTTAAGCAAATCTCAGTCAGCTACCTTAACCGGGGTAGCTGGAAAGTCACTTGTCAACGATCATTGTAGGGCTGGTGAGATGACTCAGTGGGTAAGAACACTGACTGCTCTTCCGAAGGTCCTGAGTTCAAATCCCAGCAACCACATAGTGGCTCACAACCATCTGTAATGAGATCTAACACCTTCTTCTGGGGTATCTGAAGACAGCTACAGTGTACTTATTTATAATAATAAATAAATCTTTGGGCTCAGACTGAGCGGTGGCCGACCGGAGCCAAGCAGGGTTGACAGGAGAGAGCAGAGGTCCTAAAAATTCAATTCCCAACAACCACAGGAAGGCTCACAACCATCTGTACAGCTACAGTTTACTCACATACATTAAATAAATAAATAAATAAATAAATAAATAAATCTTTAAAAAAGAAAAGATCATTGTAGAATCTAAGAAAGAAAAGAGATTAGCCTTCAGTTGGAAACCAATCAAAAATGGGAAAGAGGAACCTGTGAGACAGCTCGATGTTCAGTGGGTAATTGGCACTAAGCCAGAAGACCTGAGTTCAACTCCTGGGACCTACACTGTGGGAGGAGAGAAGCAACAACTCTTGGAGGTTGTCCTCCAACACTACCCATATGACAAGCTCTCCCACCCCAAATAAAACACCTTAGACTTTAAAACAACAACAACAAAAAACAAAACAAAACAAAACACCACATCAGAAAAATATACAGAGCTCCAAGGCCAGCCTGGTCTACAGAGTAAGTTCCTTTTCCCCGGGACAGCAGGGGCCACCAAGAAAACCCTTGTCTCAAAAAAAAAAAAAAAGAAAGAAAGAAAAAGAAAAAAAAGAAAAATATACAGAGCTCAGAGAATTAAACTGCAGCTTCTGGGACCCATGATGAGTATAGATATTCCAGATCTTAAAGGAACAGGGGTCAAAAAGTTTAGCTTTTTTTGGGGGGGGGGGGGGATGGGGGGAGTGGGTACGTTTTTACAGTGCTGCTCTAAAATTGATATTTTTATAATGTTTTCCTGACTTCTTTAGAGTAACTTTTAAAATATGTCTATGTGTCTGTGTGTGTGTACATACAGGTGCCCATAGAGGCCAGAAAAGGGCACATCTCTTGGAGTTGGAGTTAGAGGTAGTTGTGAACTTCCCAATGAGAGTACTGGGAACTGAACACAAGTCCTCCTAACCAACAAGTACTCTTAACCTCTGAGACATCTTTCTTCCTTGGATTTCTAAGTTACCCACTGTCCTTGCGCACAAGTGTTGCTGTTGCCCCTCTGAGCCTGGTGTGCTGCTCGCTCAGGGAAACGACGTCTTTTGCATTCTTCACGGTCTGTTTTCAGCCTTTGTGATGATGCCAGCACACTGACCTACTCTACATAATCTATCAGCTTTGACACACACGGCCCCATCACTTTCATCATCACAGTGGCCGTGGTTGGGTGAGCACCAGGCACGCCCAGTTGGGGGGTCAGTGAAGAGGGGACTGATTGGTACAACAGGACTCAAGTGTGAGAAACCAGGGCTTTTCCTTATGTAGCATCCAATATCAGCAATATCAGCCTGTGGCCTTAGGACTTCTTTTATCTTTTAGGGACCTCAACTCAAGGTGAGATGAGATCATTGCCTTTGAGGAAGATCGGAAGTTCAGGACTAGCCAACATGAAGCAAAATTGGAGTTTATTATCTTCATAAATTGATAGTTTTAGTATCAATTTTAATCATGAAGGTTAAAAAAGGAGCTGAAGGAGAAACTAAGACAGGCTTAAGCATGGGCATGGACTCCTCTAATTGAAACTAAAATTCATTGTCTTTACAAATAACATTTGATCGGTTCTGTTTGCAAGTCCTGGGCCAGCCACACTTCGGGTGGACCATGGTGTGTGATAATTTACAAGAACAGCTCACAGAGCTCAGGAAGGCAATGTGTTTATGTTTATCAGCTTATTATGGATGATACAAGGAATATTTTGTCGAGGAGATGTACAAGGTGAGATCCAGAGGGATCCAAGGAGCAGAAGCCTCTGTCAGGGTGCAAACAGCACGCTCTCAGCACCTTGACGTGGCCACTGACTGGAAAGCTTCCCAGCCCCATCAGTTAGTGGTATTTATGGAGGTTGTGTAATATAAGCATGAATAAGTAACTGGCCAGTAGTGAAAGAGCTTCATCTCCAGGCTGTGTTGCTGAAACTGGATTCTAATTCTACATTCCCAAGCAAGGCTTAGACTTCTTAGTTGCTATTCTCCATCCTCAAGCTATCTAGGAGGCAAATGTTGCTTCCTTAGATTTAAAAAAAAAAAATGCTCCCATCACCTTTATAACTCAGGAAATTCCAAGGGTTTTGGGATCTCTATGCCAAGAATTTGGACAAAACCCAAATATCTTTCTATGATACCACAAAGTGGCAATGAATTCAAGGGCATAAATTTAAGGGTATATGTATGTAGTGGCTATTCCTGGTTGTCAACTTGACTACATCTGAAATGAATTACAATCCAGAATTAGAAGGCTCACCTGTGGCCCTAATCTGGAGGCTGAGAGATACAAGTTTCTAACCTGAATCTTGGCATGGAGACCTTGAGGAATAGTGGCTACGAATCCCATAGGATTAACATAGAAAGCTCTGAGTTCAAGGTCATCCGGGGTTAAAGGTGTGGTGGCACACACCTTTAACCTGGGCCACACTTTTTGCTGGAGACGAATATAAGGACATTGGAAGAAGGAAGGCTCTCTCTGCTTCGCCTGCTTGCCTTGTGGGACTGAGCAATTGCTGGATCCTTGGACTTCCATTCACAGCTGCTGCCGCAACTGTTGTTGGGAGTTGATTGTTGGGAGTTGGACTACAAACTGTAAGTCATCAATAAATCCCTTTACTACATAGAGACTAAGTTCTGTGACTCTAGAAGAACCCTAACTAAGACATATTGGTACCAGCATAGTGGGGTATTCCTGTGACAACCTGACCATGTTTTGGGGAGGACTGTGGAAGGACTTTGGAACTTTGAGCTAGAAGAGCCACTGTTGGTTAAAAACCTTGTGGAATGTCTGTGGGAGCTTGGAAGATCATGTTGAGAACAGTGCAGAAGATGGATACCTGGCTTGTGAAATTTCAGAGGGAAGATTAAAGACTCTTATCAGGGCCATGTTGTTTTGATTGTGAAGATTCTGTGGTTCTGGTTAGCTGGGGCTGAAGTATCAGCTGTGATTAACAAGATACCAGAACTACTAAAGAGAGAACTTTGCATTGCTGGGACTATTGATGCTGGTTAGCTGGAGCTAAGAAATTAGCGGTGATTAAGAAGAGACCAGCATCATTGAGGTGACATCTTCTGGGGAGTGTTTTCTGAGAGCACTAAGAGGCTATGTTCCAGAAATAGCCAAGGTTGTACCTTGTGCTGCAGCAGAACTTGGTAATGTGTAAGAGTCACCCAGGTGGTACTGGTTTTGACAGCATGAAGGGGTCATGGAGAACAGCTGAGGCTTAGCACAGTGAGAGGCCATGGAAGGCCATTGGTGAAGGTGCAGCCTCAGTTTGCAATTCATGGCCCAGGACTGTACTGAAGGTGTCATGCAAAGGAGTTGAGGCTTGGCACCGTGAAGACAGTCTATGAGAGGCTACTGGTAAAGCCTAGTTACAGCAGTGTTTTGAGAATGCCAGTACTATACAGTGACCACCAAGGACAGCAGCAGCAATGGAGTACAGGCATCTGGAGCCCAGAAGATAAAGATGTGTGCTACAAAGGGCAGAGCTGGAAAAGTGACCAAAGCCCTTGGAGGAGCCCAGAAGATCGTGAGTTGGATCCCAGACATTGGTTTTGTTTTTGATTGTGACTGTGTCCTGATATTTTTCCCTCTTGAAGGAAGAATTATTTTAGTGGAGCCCACAGTTAAGAGACTTTGAATTTTAAAAGATATTGGACAGTTTAAATTGATTGAACTTTTAATATGTAAAGACTGTGGGACTTTAGATCTTGGGGATGAATAAGAACATAAGGGTTGAGGCTTAATAGTGATGTGTTTGTGTGTCAAGTTGACAAGGGGTCAATTGTACTGGCTAGTTTTGTGTGTCAACTTGACACAGGCTGCAGTTATCACAGAGAAGGGAGCTTCAGTTGGGGAAATGCCTCCATGAGATCCAGCTGTGGGGCATTTTCTCAATTAGTGATCAAAGGGGTAGTGCCATACCTGGGCTGGAAGTCTTGGGTTCTATAAGAGAGCAGGCTGAGCAAGCCAGGAGAAGCAAGCCAGTAAGAAACATCCCTCCATGGCCTCTGCATCAGCTCCTGCTTCCTGACCCGCTTGAGTTCCAGTCCTGACTTCCTCTGGTGATTAACAGCCATGTGGAAGTAAGCTGAATAAACCCTTTCCTCCCCAACTTGCTTCTTGGTCATGATGTTTGTGCAGGAATAGAAACCCTGACTAAGACAATGTACTTAATAAGTAGTTTGTAAAGATGAAGCCAACAATGTTGTTAACTAGATTTCAAAGGTAATGATAAATCATTAGGTTGCCCTTACGTTTCACAGCAATTCGTTTCCCAGTAACTTCTTAAACTGACAAATTAATGACAGCAACATGTCTTTACTTAGTAATTACAAGCCTGCCCTGCCCACTTTCATCTAGTTCTAACACTGTCTTACTCTGGTTCATTTATTTGATAATTAGATGTTACACATACTCATGGGACTGTGTGGCTGAACTGGATATTCTGGTGCTGTATTCCAGATAGCTTTTCTGAAACAGAGAGGTAGATGCTTTTCAACCTGAGCTCATTCACAAAACCTAGGCATTTAGATCTAAACTTTGCATCCATATACCAACATATACCCTTTCAAAACATGTGTCCTAATACAACCAACTAGATATAGCTAAGTCCTTTTTAAAGATTTATTTTATTTTTAAGTGAGTGTATATTATGTATTATGTACATATGTATGTACAGATGTGAGTGCCTGTGGAGACCAGAAGTGTAGGCTTAGATTTTTTTAAAAACCTATTTTAATAAGGGTTCTTAAATGCTTTAATCTCTCTTCTAGCCAGAGGTAGTACAAAGGAAAGGTTAATAGGATATATGAGGATGTGTTTCTTTTGAGCAATTCCAATCTTCGTTGTCAGGATACCAGCAGTTTAGTTCACACAAATCACTCAACCCACTTGCAAACACTACTCACGAATCAGCAACAGCAGCACGATCCAGAAGAAACCTCAAGGCTCTACCAATGGACCCAAGTCTGCGAAAGTGGCAAAAAGCCATTGAAATATCATGAGAAGTTCTTTGGTGCATTTCTCTCTATGAAGTCATGATAAACAATGGTCAGTGAAGAAGGCAAGGTGAACTAGTGCCACAGCGTCATCAGTGGAAACCAGCATCAGCAAAGCCTAACCAAGACCAGCAAAGAGTGGCAAGGCAAACCAATGCCACACAGCATTGTCAGTTGGGTTATAATATTTATACCCTTTCCAAGCATCTTGTGCTCTCTCAAGTGTCCACTCTAGCAAAACATCACATGCCCTTTTTCCAGGCAGCATCCAGAAAACCACCATGTGTCTGTTCTCAGCAAAACATCCTCCCACGTGTCTATTCCAGCAAAACACCCTCTCATAAGTCAGTTTCCAGAAAAACATCACATGACACAACTGAGTCTCCAAAGAAACCAAAAATTTCCACTTTACAGAAGAGGGGTATCTAGTGTGATCCCCTGGAACTGAAGTTACAGGCAATTGTGAGCCATGGTGCTGGTAACAAAATGTGCGTCCTCTGCAAGAATAGTTCATGCTTTGAAGTGCTGAGCCAAATCTCTAGCCTCAATAAGTCAATAATTTAAGGGAATAAACCAGACCTGACAGGGTTATAGGAAGTAGGAAACTCCCTCTTTCTTCCACCAGAAGACAGTAAGAAGAAGTTTATCTCCAATCCAGAAAGCAAGCCCTCATTATAAACTACACTGAATAGCACCTGGCTCTTTGCTTTCTCGGGTCCCAGGACAACCAGAAAGCAAAACAGGAAGCAGAGATCCTCAAAACACTTGACAGTTTTCAACTCCCATGTTTGTTCTTCAATTCTTCTTTCAGGGTCCCCAGTACACCATAGAGGATGCAGGAAACATGTGTGAAGATGATTCGAGTAACCCTGGCAACTGTGGATAATGACTGCAAAGTCTATAGAGACAACTAGAAAATGGTATTAGAAGTCAAAGACTATATTCACAAGGATCTCAAAGAGCATGGGCCTGGGATACCATAACCACACATGCGACTGGATCACTAGCCTCATGGACCCCTAGGACCCTGACCTGCAGTAGCATTTCAAACAGCAGAACCATCTCTGCCAGTGTGCTAGCAAGATGAAAAGTCCTGATCCTCTAACTGAGCACAGATGCACAGCACTAATAAGCTCTTGAGGACCTTTGTTTTTGGTAATCATCAGAAGTTCTCTTGATAAGACCGCTCACTGATCAAGGTAGGAAACAAAGAAGAAGTGCTAAGCCATGTAAGCTGCAGGGAAAATTAAAATGAAAACCAGACTAAACAAAAGTTACATCAAACCACAGGTCAGGTACAGTGGCACATACCTGTAATCCCAGCACTTGGGAGGAGACCACAGGATCAGGAGCTCCAACCAGCGTTGAAAAACAGAAAATTCAATGACAGTCTGAGTGAGCTAAGTTAAGCCTTCCCAACAGAGACAGCTCACAGGGCAGAGGTGCTTGTGAGCAAGCCTAGTGAACCCAGTTCAGTTTTAGAAAACAGGTTAGAATGTCTGCCGTTAGCCTAAGTCGACAAAAGACATTTAGAGATGTGTGTGCTCATGACTTTCATAACAAAGACCCCAGAAACTAAGTAGTATATTTGACCCTCTACTATTAGAGAGAGGAGTATGGGGCTTCTTACTGTGTTTCTTAACCTTACACACAATTTGTATTTTTTTAAAAATTGTGTGCACTATCATTTTCATTAATATGGCTTAAGTGGTTGGTACAGATAGTAGCCACATTATAAAGATATTGAGAACACTGCAATTATGCGTCTGTGACACCTTAGGAAGGTGTTCGCTACACTCTATCTTGGGACGACGATAGTTGTTTTAGTGGAATTTGACCTGAAATTACGGACCCTAGGCTTCAAGCGGCACACAACTATTCTTCAGAGTGCAGTTTGAGGGCTGATGTGAACAGGGATTTTCTTTTCTTCTAGGCAGTATTAGCATAACATTGAGTGCTACACGTGTGTCAAAACTGCATCCATTCCTAATGCACGTTTAGACAAGATTATTTTAAATCCTTTTACTTATACGGATTCCGAAAGCTCTGGTAGCACCTGTGAAGAAGCCTCAGACTGTAAGAGTGTTTCTAAGCCGGGCGGTGGTGGCCCACGCCTTTAATCCCAGCACTTGGGAGGCAGAGGCAGGCGGATTTCTGAGTTTGAGGCCAGCCTGGTCTACAGAGTGAGTTCCAGGACAGCCAGGACTATACAGAGAAACCCTGTCTCAGGAAAAAAAAAAAAAAAAAAAAAAGACTGGTTTATTGGGGCTGGAGAGATGGCTCAGCAGATAAGAGTACTGACTGTTCTTCCGAAGGTCCTGAGTTCAAATCCCAGCAACCACATGGTGGCTCACAACCATCTGTAATGAGATCTGACTTCCTCTTCTGGTGTGTATGAAGACAGCTACTTACATATAATAATAAATAAATCTTTAAAAATTAAAAAAAAAAGAATGCTGATTTCACGTAGTCAGCAGCATGTTCCTGTTTGGTTTGAAGGCACTGTGGATGTGAAGATGAACCAGAAGTGGAATCTGCATCACAGACAGGCTGGTCTGGGATTGAGGCATAGTGAGGCAACTGAGTCTAAACAGGGATGTAACTCAGTAGGTAGAGAATTTCCCTAGGATGTACTAAGCTCCTAGATATGGGGAGCTAGAAAGAAGTTTCACAGGATAAAGATGATTGCTCATGACCTGAGTTCAATCTCTGGGACCCATGTGGTAGAAGGAGAGAATCAGCTCACATTTCATAGTAAATTTTCCTCACACACACACACACACACACACACACACACACACACTAAAAGTAATTAAAAATAGAACAGGCCGGGCAGTGGTGGCACACGCCTTTAATCCCAGCACTTGGGAGGCAGAGGCAGGCAGATTTCTGAGTTCGAGGCCAGCCTGGTCTACAGAGTGAGTTCCAGGACAGCC
>JADRCD010216670.1:10258-58671 GCA_019843815.1 Montemys delectorum
AACTCAAGGCCTAACCTAGGATACAGGAGACTAAGTCTTTTAAACTAAGAAAGAGCTGAACGTGGTGGTATATCTCTTCACTCCGGAGGCAGGGGCAGGGGCAGGGCCAGGGGCAGGAGTTCTCTTTGGGTTCTAGGCCAGCCTGGTGTACAGATCAAGTCCTGGACAGCCGTGACAACATAAATCTTTTTTAAAGATTTATTTATTTTATGTATATGAATACACTGTAGCTGTACAGATGGTTGTGAGCCTTCATGTGGATGTTGGGAACTAAATACTTAGGACTTCTGCTCACTCCAGTTAACCCTGCTCTCTCGCTCCAGTCAAGTCCACTCACTCAGTCCCTGCTCACTCTGGCCCAAAGATTTATCTGTTATTATACATAAGTATAATAATACTGTAGCTGTCTTCAAACTTGCCAGAAGAGGGCATCAGATCTCATTATGGGAAGTTGCAAGCCACCATGTGGTTGCTGGGATTTTAACTCAGTACCTTCAGAAGAGCAGTCAGTGCTTTTACCTGCTGAGCCATCTAGCCAGCCCCAGACCTTGTTTTAAAATCAAAACAAAGCAACATCATCAGAAAGGGGGGGGGGTTGAGAAGGAGGTGTTTTGTGTTGTTGGAGTGTGGAGTTGGAAGTATAAGCCAGTAGGCATGAAATGTGGTAAAGATGGCATTGAAGTGCTTGCTTGGGACTTTCTCAGTGTCACCTGGAGCTCTTGGTTGTGTTCCTCCACTGACTCCAATCCCACATTTTTTCCAGCCCTTCCAGCATCTTGGTCCTGGGGAGATTATGAATCTTTTAATCACCTCATGGTAACCTAGCTGCACTGGGAACATTACAAGAACAAAGTGTGAAATGTGCCGTTGAATATTCAGTACTTTGATTTCTCTCCTTCCCTCCTAAAAAAATAGTTGGGGGATGTCTTAGTCAGGGTTTCTATTCCTGCACAAACATCATGACCAAGAAGCAAGTTGGGGAGGAAAGGGTTTATTCAGCTTACTTCCACATGGCTGTTGATCACCAGAGGAAGTCAGGACTGGAACTCAAGCAGGTCAGGAAGCAGGAGCTGATGCAGAGGCCATGGAGAGATGTTCCTTACTGGCTTGCTTCTCCTGGCTTGCTCAGCCTGCTCTCTTATAGAACTCAAGACTTCCAAGCCCAGAGATGGCGCCACCCACAAGGGGCCCTACCCCCTTGATCACTAATTGAGAAAATGCCCCACAGCTGGATCTCATGGAGGCCCTTCCCCAACTGAAGCTCCCTTCTCTGTGATAACTGCAGCCTGTGTCAAGTTGGCACACAAAACCAGCCAGTACAATTGACCTCTTGCCAACTTGACACACAAACACATCAGTATTAAGCCTCAACCCTTACTTTCTTAGTCATCCCCAAGATCTAAAGTCCCACAGTCTTTACATATTAAAAGTACAATCCATTTTAAATGTCCAATATCTTTTAAAATTCAAAGTTTCTTAACTGTGGGCTCCACTAAAATACTTTCTTCCTTCAAAAGGGAAAAATATCAGGGCACAGTCACAAATCAAAAGCAAAACCAATGTCTGGGGTCCAACTCACGATCTTCTGGGCTCCTCTAAGGGCTTTGGTCACTTCTCCAGCTCTGCCCTTTGTAGCACATATCTTGTCTTCTAGGCTCCAGATGCCTGTACTCCACTGCTGCAGCTGTTCTTGGTGGTCATTCATGGTACTGGCATCTCTAAAACACTGTCTCCCGCTGTAACTAGGCCTCACCAATAGCCTCTCACCGGCTCGCTTCATGTTTGCCAAGCCTCAACACTTTTGCATGACCCCTTCAGTCCTGGGCCATCAATTGCAACTGAGGCTGCACCTACACCAATGGCCTCCCATGGCCTCTCACTGTGCTGAGCCTCTGCTGCTCTTCATGACCCCCTTCATGCCTTCAAAACCAGTACCACCTGGGTGACTCTTACACATTACTAAGTCCTGCTGCAGCACAAGGTACAACCTTGGCTATCTCTGGAACACAACCTCTTTGTGCTCTCAGAAAACACTTCCCAGAAGATGTCACCTCAATGATGCTGGTCTCTTCTTAATCACCACTAATTTTTTAGCTCCAGCTATGCAGTAATGCAAAGTTTTTGCTTTAGTAGTTCTGGTATCTTGTTAATCACAGCTGATTCTTCAACCCCATCTAACCAAAACCACAGAATCTTCACAATCAAAATAGCAATGGCCCTGATAGAGTCTTTAATCTTCCCTCTGAAATTTCACAAGCCAGGCCTCCATCTTCTGCACTGTTCTCAACATAATCTTCCAAGCTCCTACAGAACATCCCACAGAGTTCTTAACAACCAGTGGCTCTTCTAGCTCAAAGTTCCAAGGTCCTTCCACAGTCCTCCCCAAAACATGATCAGGTTGTCACAGGAATACCTCACTATGCTGGTACCAATTTGTCTTAGTCAGGGTTTCTATTCCTGCACAAACATCATGACCAAGAAGCAAGTTGGGGAGGAAAGGGTTTGTTCAGCTTACTTCCACATGGCTGTTGATCACCAGAGGAAGTCAGGACTGGAACTCAAGCAGGTCAGGAAGCAGGAGCTGATGCAGAGACCATGGAGAGATGTTCCTTACTGGCTTGCTTCCCCTGGCTTGCTCAGCCTGCTCTCTTATAGAACCCAAGACTTCCAGCCCAGGGATGGCACCACCCACAAGGGGCCCTACCCCCTTGATCACTAATTGAGAAAATGCCCCACAGCTGGATCTCATCGAGGCACTTTCCCAACCGAAACTCCCTTCTCTGTGATAACTCTAGCCTGTGTCAAGTTGGCACACAAAACCAGCTAGTACAGGGGACAATAAAAATATGCCTGTGGCTAGTGTGAGACTCTGTATGGCAAGGTCAAAAACTGTGTAAAAACACTAAGGGTGAGGTTAAGCAATGGCCATCGTTATGATGTAATGTTGGGTATGTTTAAAAATGTTGTGGGAAAACAGTATGTTCACTGTACAGCTGTCATAATTTCTTACAAAACTATAACATGTTTGGGGATGTAGCTTAGTTGATAAAATGCTCCATAGCATGTGGAAGCCTTCTTAGGTTTGATTTCCAGCACCATGTAAACCAGGGATAGTGGTGTATGCCTATAATCCCATGCATTCAGGATGGAGAGACTGGAAGAGCAGTTCCAAGTCATCCTTTGCTACATAGCAAGTTACAGACTAGCCTGGATTATATGACATCTTATGTCAAAAATAAACATACACCAAAAAATCCCATGGTATCAATGTTTCCAACTATGCATGTACCCATGTCTCTGTGAACATACAAAGACTAGGTAGAAACATCAATTATGGCTATCTCCGGACAATGGAATTATGGGAGCATTTTTTCTCTGTGTTTTTCTCCTAATTAACAAATTATCCAAAATATACACCTTACTCTTGTCTTTACAAACAAATTCTATTTTAAGAAGAACCCAAAAGTGGCTTAGATTTCTAAAAAAAAGTCTTAACCAAATTCCCTAAGGGTAGAAACAGAAGGCTATTTCAGGATGCCAACTGTGCAGATGCAAAACATTACTCAGAGAACTTGTATTTGGAGACAGAGAAGGTACTTCCTGTCCTGCCTGGAGCATTCACAGGAGCTGTAGGGAGTGTTTGAAGACCTTCATATTGTTATAATAGTTCATGTTTTTTAAAAAAATACATAATATGGGTACAAGTTTATACATACCACTATGCAAATGGTATGTCTACTTTTTGCATGCAAATGCCTGTTGGGGCCGGAAGAAGGTGTCATACATAGCCCTACAAATGGAGTTACAGGTGGCTCTGACCAGGATGTGGGTGTTGGGAACTGAATTTGGGTCCTCCAAAAGAACAGTAAAGAGCAGTAACCACTGAGCCATCTCTACATGCACGTACCCCATCCCACCCTGATTCAAGGGATTTAATTCTGGTATCCCTGGGATCCCATAAAAAGTCTCTCCAAGCATACCAGGCAGCTATGTGCCATGAAGATCACTGATGGCCTTGAGTAATATTCTACAAATTCTGAGGAAGTGAGGCAAAACAGATCTTATCAGGAAGCAAAATAGTATAACCACTGTGGTGGTTTAAATTTACTTGGCCCAGGGAAATGAGTGGCACTATTAGGAAATGTGGCCTTGTTGGAGAAAATGTGTCACTGTAGAGGTGGGCTTTGAGACCCTCCTCCTAGCTCCCTGGAAGTCAGTCCTCTCCTGGCTGCAGTTGGATCAAGATGTAGAACACTCAGCTCCTTCTCTCTCTCTCTCTCTCTCTCTCTCTCTCTTTCTCTCTCTCTCTCTCTCTTTTTTTTTTTTTTTTTTTTTGGTTTTTTTGAGACAGAGTTTCTCTGTGTAGCCCTGGCTGTCCTGGAACTCACTCTGTAGACCAGGCTGGCCTCGAACTCAGAAATCCGCCTGCTTCTGCCTCCCTAGTGCCTTCTTTAGTGCCATGCCTGCCTAGATGCTGCCATGCTTCCTCTCATGATAATGGACTGAACCTCTGAACCTGTAACCCAGCCCCAGTTAAATCTTTCCCTTATAAGAGTTGCCTTGGTCATGGTGTCTGTTCACAGCAGTAAAACACTAACTAAAACAACTATTAAGAACTCAGATTAGGCCGGGCAGTGGTGGTACATGCCTTTAATCCCAGTATGTGAGAGGCAGAGGCAGGCAGATTTCTAAGTTCGTGGCCAGCCTGGTCTACAGAGTGAGTTCAAGGATAGCCAGGGCTATACAGAGAAACCCTGTCTCAAAAACAAAAAACAAAAAACAAACAAACAAACAAACAGAAACTCAGATTAAGGACTGGAGAGATGGCTCCATGGTTAAAAGCACTGACTGCTCTTCCAGAGGTCCTGAGTTCAATTCCCAGCAACCACATGGTAGCTCACAACCATCTGTAATGGGCCTCTTCTGATATGTCTGGTGTACTCATCATATATATAAAATAAACAAATACATCTTTTTAAAAAAGAAAGAAAGAAAGAGCTCAGACCAAATAGCCAAACATACCTTAGAATCTTAACTTCAAAACTGGTAGTTGGTAGCCGGGCGGTGGTGGCATATGCCTTTAATTCCAGCACTTGGGAGACAGAGGCAGGCAGATTTCTGAGTTCGAGGCCAGCCTGATCTACAGAGTGAGTTCCAGGACAGCCAAGGCTACACAGAGAAACTCTGTCTCAAAAAACCCAAACCAAACCAAACCAAACCAAAACGACAACAACAACAACAACAACAACAAAAAAAAAAAAAACCAAAAAACCAAAACTAGTAGTTAGTGTGATGTTAGATGCATTAGTTAATCACTGTGTTACAACTTCTTCATCCGTCAACAAAAGTGTAATAATGTCTATTTATAATGCAATGACTAAAGTACTACTAAATATTAAATACTTACCACATTTATGTACATTGTAAGTAGGAACACAGAGAAGCTATCGCTACTAAAATAAGTTACACAAAAGAGATACAATAAGTCTTAGATCAAGAAAGGGTATTGTGGCTCGGTTTTTTGTTTGTTTGTTTGTTTGTTTGTTTGTTTTTTGAGACAGGGTTTCTCTGTGTAGGTCTGGCTGTCCTGGAACTCACTCTGTAGACCAGGCTGGCCTCGAACTCAGAGATCCACCTGCCTCTGCCTCCCAAGTGCTGGGATTAAAGGCGTGCGCCACCACCCTCGATTTTAGTGCCATCTTCCTTGAGACTCCTGTGCCATGAGAGCGAAGTGGCGGAAGAAGAGAATGCGCAGGCTGAAGCACAAGAGAAGAAAGATGAGGCAGAGGTCCAAGTAAGCCAGTTTGTGCACCCACGAAGCCCGCAGGAACAGAGTAAGGGATGCTGAGGGTCGAGGCACCAGAACAAGTTGTTGGGCCGTGTGCTGCCGTCGGTAATGAATCTCCGTAGACCTGGAACGTCACCTCGCCGAGATCGCCTGGGAGAATGATTGCCTTACAACCAAAACTGGCCCTCTGCCCTGGACCTTTGGCATTCTGGACTAGTTCTGTTCTCTTGTGGCCAAGTGTAACTCGTGTACAATAAATTCTCTTGCTGTCTGCTGAAGAAAAAAAAAAGGGGCATTGTGGTTGGATTGAATAAGAATAGCTACTGTAGGTTTATCTGTATGGTCTCCAGTTGGCAGGACTGTTTGGGATAGATTACATATGTCATTGAAGGTAGACTCTGAGTTTTCAAAACACTCATCTTGTTCCCAGTGTTTTCTTTCTGTCTTGTGGTTTTAGATCAAGGTATGTGCTTTCAGCTCTTCCTTTGCTCTGCCATCATGGTCTCTAACTTTGAAACCGTAGGTAAATCAAAACTTCCTTTTGTAAATTGCCTTGCTCATGGTATTCTATCACAACAACAGAAAAGTAATTAAGACAGGCATACTTGTTCTGATTGAAAAGATAATAAAAGTCTTCACACAAAAGAGAAACTGTCAATAGTCTACGATGGAAGAGGAAGGCATTTCGGGAGGTGGGAACATCCGAGCGTAGAGGCAAGGCCACCATCTTGCCTAGTGTGTTGTAGAGCTCACGTGGAGCTCACCTCTGTGAAGACTGAGGAAATGAGAACAGCAGGGAGCGGGTTATCTTAGCTCATGGAAGGTAATGGTTGTCCCATCTATTTGTTCTAATCTTTATTCTCAAACAGTTTGTTTGTTTGTTTGTTTGTTTGTTCGTTGAGACAGTCTCTCTCTCTATGCAGCCTTGGGTGTCCTGGAACTTGACATATGGCCTAAGCTGGTTTCAAGCTCACAGAGATCTGCCTGATTCTGTCTTCAGAGTCCTGGTGCTTAAAGTGTACACCATCATGCCTGACCCTCACTTTTTGTAAAATCACACTGGATTTTTTTTTTCTTTTTTGCAATTTGTCTAATCTGAGCATGTACTGAAATGCCTCACTTGTCCCCTTTGTGATCCCTAGATCACCAGATAAACGCACATTTCAGCCACTTTTAAGTCAAAGACTTAATAGGAGAGTATCCAAAGTATGAAATTGCCTCGAGAGGCAAGAGAAGAAACTAAAAGTAATAGAGTAAGAGAGATATCAGCCTTCCTTTGCACAGTTGTATGGACAGTTTAAGACTCGGGAAGTGTCCTAGTTGTTTTCTATTGCTAGGATACCACCCTATGACTAAAAGCACTGTGAGGAGGAAAGGCCACAAGAGAACAGAACTAGTCCAGAATGCCAAAGGTCCAGGGCAGAGGGCCAGTTTTGGTTGTAAGGCAATCATTTTCTCAGGTGATCTTGGTAAGGTGACGTTCCAGGTCTACGGAGACTTATTACCGACAGCAGCACATGGCCCAACAACTTGTTCTGGTGTCTCGACCCTCAGCATCCCTTACTTCTGCTCCTGTGGTTAGTTTAGCGGTTACAGGCCATCATTAGGGGATGCCAAGGCTGAAACCCAAGCAAAGTCTGTGAAAGAAAGTTTCTTACTAACTTGCTCCTGTTGACTTGCTCAGCTTGCTTTGTTATACACCCCTGGGCCTATCTGCCCAGGGATGGCACCACCCACAGCAGGCTAGGCCTTCCCACATCAATCATTAATTTAAAAAATGCCCTGCTGGCATGTCTATAGGCCAGTCTGGTAGAGGCATTTTCTCAACTGAGATTCTCAGTCTAAGATATGTCTAAGTTTGTGTCAAGTTGACAGAACCAAACCCAAAACAAAACAAAATCAAAAGGGAAAAAACAAACCAAGGAAGACTACATTGTGGCAGCAGAGAGCCTTTAAGCAGTAACAGCAGATTTTGGATTTTCCAGGCTCCATAATTGTATGATACAATTCTTTAAAAAAATATGTATGCATATGTGTGAATATATATGTAATTCATACATGTTTTATATATGTGTTTACATACATACATAATGCAAATGTGCATGTATAAATGTTAGTTTTCTTCTATGGAGAACCGTAATATACATCTTTGTTGTTTGGTATAAGATAAGGATGAATGAAGGTAATAAACATTATCTCTGTCATTTACCCTGGTTATGGACAGTCGTGGTGTCATTCAGTGTGGACCCCAAGTGCATGAACTTTGGAGCATTTCCCCACTATGCTCTCTTTTGTACTTTTACTTTGTGCATTTGGAGGAGCATATTCTGTGTTTCTTACTCAGTTACACTTTGAAACAGTCCCTGAATGGAGGAGGGAGGAGGGTTTACCAGATTCAGGAAGCTCCCCACAAATGTACAAGGTTCTCCCCTGCCTTGGATAAACAGTAAACCACCACTGGAGGAGAGGCATGGGTGGAAGGACCTTAGATGGTTTTATAAAATCCATGTAATTTAATCCATGTAATTACCCTTTCACTACAAAAGCTTCCCTGATGCCGACCTACTCCAACAAAACCAGCAGTATCTGATCCAATAGGACAAATCAGACATAATAGAGTGCCAAGAACACAGGTGGAAAAAAGAGAACCAAGCTTTACAAAGAAATGGAATCCCAGGTGTGCACTTCTTGGGCTAGTGTGAATTTCCAGCTAACGGCAGTCGCCACCTGTTAGTTGTTGACTTTGACTGTTAGGGCACAGTGGCATTCTCATGGCTGATTAACAAACTTTCCAACAGGGTAAAGATTCATAGTCTTTTTTTTTTTTTAAATCTTCTAGTTTTTAGAGTTTCTCTGTATAACCCTGGCTGTCCTGGAATTCACTCTGTAGACCAGGCTGGCCTTGAACTCACAGTTCACCTCCAGGCAAGATCAAAGGCTTAAATAATAAGTCCTAAACACTTTTTTCAGAACCCGGCATTTATGTGAAATATCCGAGGTCTTAAGATAAAGACCTTTGTTTAATTTAGTAGTAATTGTAGTCTTCAAGAAATTAAGCACACATAGACCAGAAAGGACTTTCTCTCTAAAAAGCAATGTATTTACTTCTTAAAATCAACATTAGGCATAGAGGTGGTTTTATTTTTCAGTGAATAAAGGAGAACTTGGCTATTTAAAATAAATTACTATAAATGCTTTTGAAGTTAAAACAACATTTTCTCTTACTTCAAATTTCATACATTCTTATTACCAGAAAGACATAGAAGCAGACAGACAGACATGATGGGCATATGGCTCTGTGGTACAGTACCTGACTGGTGTAAGGGACTCTGGGTAAGATCTCCAGCAAGGGAGGAAGTGGATGGGGGAAAAAGATGAACATATTGGTAGCTTAGTGGGGAGCCATATGGTACTGAGAAAGGAACAGGCTCCAGAGTTAAGCTGTGTGGATTCAGGCCTTGCCATTCCACATGCCACCCTAGTGAATTGAAGCTTTGATTTCTTTGCTTCAGCATCCTTATCTATATGTGAAATGATAGTATAGAAAGTGAAAGGTTAGATAAATTGTGTAACAGACCTTCAGTGAATGTGACCTCTGGACACAATTTCTGGGCCCTTTTTGTCCTAGCATCTTAAAATAGGGATTGTGCTGGTTTTGATATAGTTGAAAAGAACCCTTTCTATCTCAAAGTCACCTTCAACAAAAATGTGTTTTCCCTCTATTTTTTTTTTCTTACTGCATAGGAGGAAATTTCTGATAAAATCTTATTCATAGAGTTCACCCTGATGATGTGGGCACAGGGAAGCTGGTGGGCTGACCAATTTAGCTACCTCCCACGCCCACATCCAGCCCACCCCAATGAGTTGGCCCACCCCAAAGTCTAGCCCAGCTGTGATCAGCTGGAGTGTATGAAAGGGCTGGTCTTACACATGCAAAGCTGCAGGATCTCCATGACACAAGGCAACAACAGGATATCGGTGAGGAGCACCCATGAGGATCCAGTACTGATAGTGTAGCAGAAGCCCGAGCACTTCTCATTGCAATAGACATCTGCAAGATGTGTGGACAAGGGTATATTGTGTGACACCCAGTGACACACTACAGCTTCCACAATGATATTTTTTCTGCTTTCATAGAAGATTATTTATTAAGTACCTTCTTTCAGTAGGAACTGCTGAAAAAATTAAATACATTCTTGCAATAAAAATGGGGGAAAAAAGTGTTTGGGAGGAGTTGTATGGGTGAAATGTCAAAACCCCAAGATATAGTTATAATTGGTTCAAACAATGACTTACTTTTATAATGTTCTTAATACACACTCAGGATTATCCATATCAGCTGTTAGTTTCATCTAGAGGAACTCAAAGTATATGAATAAGTTAATCTTTAATATCCTACATTGACATTACCTATCATGACTAAAGGAAGGACAATTCAGAGACTGCTCCAACTGGGAATCCTACCCATATTCAGTCATTAAATCTAGACACTATTGTGGATGCCAGCAAGTGCTGGATGACAGGAGCCTGAGATAGCTGTCTCCTGAGAGGCTCTGACAGTACACGACTAATACAGAAGTAGAGGCTCACAGCCAACCATTGGACTGAGTACAGGCTCCTCAATGAAGGAGCTAGAGAAAGGACCCAAGGAGCTGAAGGGTTTGCAGCCCCTTAGCATGAACAACAATATGAACTAACTAGTACCCTCAGAGCTTCCAGGGACTAAACTCCAACCAAAGAGCACACATGGTGGGACTAATTGCTCCAGCAGCATATATATAGCAGAGGATGGCCAAGTCAGTCATCAATGGGAGGAGAGGACCTTAGCCCTGTGAAGGTTCTATGCCCCAGTGTAGGGGAATGCCAGGGCCAGGAAGTGGGAGAGGGTGGGGTGGTGAGCAGGGGGAGGTGAGAGGGGACAGGGGATTGTTTTAGTTTTTGGGTTTTTTATTTTTATTTTTTTCTTATTTTATTTTCTTTTTCTTTTTTCTTTTGGAGGAGAACCTGGGAAAGGAGATATTGTAAATAAAGAAAACATCTAAAAAAAAAAAGAAAGAAAGAAAGAAAGAGGAGCTTTACTGAAGAGTAAAAATCAAAGGGTGGTTAATTACACATTTAAGAAATCTTTAATATACCTAATTTTGTAAACCTTAATAATTGACTGCTATCAAGTTTGAATACAAATAACCTCATATAATACTAAAATTGAACATTGTTTGATGAGTTTATTTGTGGTTTTGCATATATTTAAATTAATGACCATCATACTTGTCTTATTTGCTATTTTATCTAAAAAATGTTGACCATACACATTTTTATTCTGTCTTTAAAGAATCAATATCTTTCTAAGAATCTACAGGCCTCACAACCAGACAGATGATAGTGAGACATCTAGCCTCATGGACAGAACATTTTCTGGTTTTCAAGTTTCTCCAGTGTAAATGATAGCCAGTGTTATCCTAGCAGGCATGTATTATATAAACCAATGTAATAAATCTGCTCTTTAATATACATTTGCTCTATCAATTCTCTTCCTCTAGAGAATTCTTACACACAAACCTGAATACTTTCTTTTTTCTACATTTTTTTTAAATAAAAATTTAGAGAGAGAGAAAAAAATCTGGTCCTAATCTCATATGACAAATAAATTACTTTATGTTTATATGTAGATCACAGAGATGATTTCTGCCATTCTCTTGCATTGTACCTTAGTTGTGTCTTCCTAACTGGTTTTAGAATTACATTACGCTGGGCAGTGGTGGCATTTGACTTTAATCTCAGCACTTGGGAGGCAGAAGTAGGCAGGTTTCTGAGTTAGAGGCCAGCCTGGTCTACAGAGTGAGTTCCAGGACAGCGAGGGTTATACAGAGAAACCCTATCTCGAAAAGTAGCCCCCCCCCCAAAGAATTACATTATAATTTCTTGAAACTTTATGTATTTTACCAATAAATGTCAATATTTTTGAAATTTTGGAATATTTTAAGTCTCCTCTAATTTTTATTGTGCTGAGATACCCACCCAGCCACAAAATCTTCACTTACAATTTGTCCTTCCTACAAGATATGCTTCGGTAATGGTGGTATAGAACTTATGGGACTGATCAACCAACGACTGGTCAAATATCTGTCCTCTGATTCAAGAGGGAGCCCAGACCTAAAACTGCCTTGATGGCTAGGAACCAGAAGCTGGATAGTCCAAAGATTTAGGATAATACCAAATATATCTGACCAAAAAGAAAGTAAAACAATAAGAACAGGAAAGTCAAGAAAACGATTCCTAATGAGATTCTACTGTACTCCTATAGCAGTACCTAGCCTGCTTGTCATTAGAGAGGTTTCATCTAACAGCTGATAGGAACAGATGCAGAGATTCATAGCCGCCAAACATTAAGCAGAGCTCAAAACTCCTGCAGAAAGGGGTAGGGTAGGATTGTAGAAGCCAGACGGTTCAAATACACCACAAGAAAATGGTCTACACAATCAACTAATCATGGCTCACAAGGGCTTACAGAGACAGAAGAAACAATTACAGAGACTGTATGGATCTAATTGTGTAGCTAGGTGTTCTTGTGTGTCTCCAGAGAGTGGAAGGTGAGGCTGATGCTAACTCTTTTGAATGGTCTTGGGACCTTTTTGCTCTTACTGGGTTGCATTTTTCAGTCTTGATATGATGCTTTGTGCATAGTTTTATTGTAACATTTATTTAAATGCTGTTTTCAGTTGATGTCCCTGGGAGGTCTCTTCTTTTTTGAAGAGAAACAGATAACAGTTGATGTTCTGGGAAGGAAGATTAAATGTAGGAAAAATAGAGGTGGAGATGGAGAGTGGAAAGAGTAGAGGGACGGAAACTGTGATCAGGAGTTAATGTACCAGAGAGGAATAAATGAGTTAAACAAAAGAAAACAAAAGAAAATCTAGGAACAAACACAGCCATGTGTTCTCTGAAGGTCTGGAATACCAAGAAAGAAATGACTGCTTTTATCCTATTAAAAAAGATAAAGTTATGTAATTTTCTACTTGAAAGCTGAATTTTTAAATTTTATGCTTCACTAACACTCTCTTTTGTCAGTAATGATGATACAATAGTCATGATAAGTAATGTTATTTTGCTACAATAGTCAAGATTTTTTTTTTTTTAATTCTATCTTATTTTCTTTGGGGGAGGAGGTTGCAAGGGTGGAGGGCAGATACAAAGATGAATGGGACTGGGATGCATGATGTAAAATTCACAAAGAATCAATAAAAAGTTTATTTAAAATCTTAATCATAAAATTAATACTAATAATTGTAAAGCAAAGCAAACCTTTGTTTCAATTTTCAAAGTTTTATCTCCCAGCAACTTTTCCAGAAATGATAAACATTTAAGCTTTTTTTTTCAATCTAAATTGTCTCATTTAGCTTACATAAACTTCCTCTGAAAGACTAAGACACTGGAGGCCTAAAGGAAAATACATGTATTATTAAGTGGGTGCCCAGCAAATGTCTTGTCTGTTTCTACCTCTTCATTTTACAGATGACTATATAGAAATAATTCTGTCCTAAAGGTGAGGTAAGAGGAGGCCCCTCATTCAGTCATTCCCATGTCTTAACAACACACCCACCAAATCCACAAGGCTCACAAAGCTATCACTTGTCTGTCAAGATAGTACCTGAGGGGGCTAATAAGATGGCTCAGTGGTTAAGATCACTGTCTATGGGATGGTTCACCACCAGTAGTAACTCCAGTCCCAGAGATCCAACACCCTCTTCTGACTTCGTGTAGCAGACACACATGTGGGCACAGGCATACATGTGGGCACAGACACCCATGTGGGCACAGACTTACATACAAGTGAAACAATCGTACACATTTTTAAAAAAATCTAAAAATTAAAAATTAAAGAGCTTTTAATGTTACAGGAAAATTTAGTTACCTTTTCCTATATAAAAAATTGCCTTTTACCTAAGTCTCACAAACCCATGCAGTTGCTCACACTGATTTTTAGGTCTTGTCGGTTTCCTAGACCCTCAGTTTTCAACAGCTAAAACCAACATTTAGATTATAAATCATGGCAATTCAGAACCATGTGATTTTTATTTATTTTTGGAAACAGGGTCTATAATGAAGCCCAGACTGTCCTGGAACTCCTTGTGTAGACCTAACTGCCCTCTAACACACTGCAATCCACCTGCCTCTGTCACCCTAGTGCTAGAATGAAAGTCACGCGCACCCACACCCTGCCCGATCCATACACTTTTAAGATTTTTTTTTCAAACAGGTTTTTAATAAATAGCCCTTGATTGGCTTGGAACTTGCTATGTAGACCAGGATGATCTAAAGATTGAGGAGATCAGGCAGTACTTCTGTTGTTGCCTTTCCGACGTTGGATTACTGGAATGTATCACAAAGTATTTTTACTTAAATCTAAATATGTAATTTAAAATATAGGTTTATTTAAGCCAATATTAGTGGTACCAACCGGTTGAATATAACCATTCATTGTAATAAGTATTAGATAAACTATCTGCCCAGAATGTAGGCGTGCCCGTAGGCACTGAATTGGTACCGTTTTGAAACCTTCCCCAACGCTTCAGAAACCGGTGGCAAGACTACCTGGTTCAGCAAACAAGAACCGAGAAGAGGAGGGGCCAGGAGGAGGCCGGTCTCCATAACCCAGCGCGAGAATACGCCTCGGCGCATGCGCACCTGCAGGCCGGACCCTTCCATGTGCCAGATGGGGGAGGCGAGCAGAAAACAGCCTAGAGATCTTGAATCTTTCCCTTCAAGAAAGAGTCTAGGCTATGAGGAGTTCCGTGAACACTATCTCCATGTTGTTCTCCTAAACTCCGCATCAGGGACCCTAGACAGAGACACCTAAAACAAAAGGTGACTTCTTTCTCCCCCCTCTCTCTGGGGCAGTGGTGGTCTGATCCAGGCCACAGACTTTCGCTCGTTTGCAGCGGGTCGGAGAGTGAAGGATTGAGCCAATTGCGGGTGAAACGTCTTTGCAAGGAAGGGGGTGAGGGAGCAGCCCTTTGAGTTCCGCCTCGTGTCTAGGCGCTGGTGGGGAAGCGGGACGTAGGAGACCCTGTCCTCTGAGCCTGCAGATCCGACGCCTCGGTGCAAAGTGCCGAGAGGGCGGCGGGAAAACCGCCCGCCGGGACCAGGGCACGGGAAGCAGCCAGGAAGCCGTGCGGGAGGGCGCGCGCGCGCGCGCCCCTTTTTCAGCAGTGTGGCGGGGTCGCACGCACGCCCGCCTCGGCGGCTGGGCGCGATTTGCGACAGTGGGGGGAGCGGCGGCGGTGGCGGTGGCGGCAGCTTTGCGGCAGGCTCCGGCCGGGCGTGCTTGACGGCGGTGTGGCGGAGGCCCCGCCCGAGGCGGCAAGAACCTGGAGGGAGGCGGAGGAATATGTCCGAGAGGGAAGTGTCGACTGCGCCGGCGGGAACAGACATGCCCGCCGCCAAGAAGCAGAAGTTGAGCAGCGACGAGAACAGCAACCCGGACCTCTCGGGAGACGAGAACGTGAGTGCAGCTCCGCCTGTCCCCGGACTGTGGAGTAGAAGTTTCAGGTTCTTTGGTAACTGCGGTCGGGGCGGGCGGGCGGCCGTGGGGGGAGGGAAAGGTGTCACCCCGCGCTCGGGAGAACGCAGGCGTGCGGGGAAGTCCAGTTTGGCTGGGGCTTTCGACCTGGGACTGCGGCTGAGAGAGCAAGCAGAAAGTTGGCGAGGAGCGGGATTAGAAGTCCAAGGGGTCTGCTCAGACCATCCCCTGCGTGGGAGACGGAGTTTGTGCCTCTGGGGGACTTGACCGTGATTGCGAATCTGAGATTGTACTAGTTTAAAAGGCATGCTTGAGGTAAGAGATTCTGTTTTCCCAGGAAAGTTGGTAGGAGGGGTCTTAACTACGGAATCTTTGGGATGGAAAGTATAGGTCTCTGGCTTGGGTTTACGTGACCGTGCGGTTATGTATGCCCTTTTCCACGGAAGTGCGGTGTGCCTTCGTGTCGACTTTTCTGTGGAAGGAGCAGAATCGAGAAGATCGTGGAGGGGGAGCCACCTTTGATTAAGGCAAGGGAGGGAACAATTTGAAAGTTTTTTTTTTTTTTTTTTTTTTTTTTTGCTTAATATAAAGGGATTGGAAGATTTCAGGCCACCGTGGTAAAGTCTGTATTTGAGCCAAGTGTAAGATTAAGTGAAGTCAGTGCTTAGAGACGTGCTGCCCCGTGAAAAATACTAAGCAGGTGTTGTAAAAAGTACTAGACACGTGTTCTAATAATTAGTTACTTATGATAGGGTAGTGTAGAGGCTTTGGCCTTTCGAATAATAATTACTCGGAATTTAATGAAAATGTCAAATTTATTTATAATGAGGAAATTGTCAGAGAAAAAAGTAAGTGAAAGCTCGTTTTATTTTCTAGACTCCTACGGTACATTTTTGATTTTTTTGATGCTTTCTAAAGCATTCAAACATAGCCGAATGATTGGCTTAGCTTTTGGTTTGGTCCCTTCAATGAGGGACAAGACCGAACGTTTTGGTATGTGTGCCTTTGACACTTTGTTGAACCCTTTGAGGTCCTCTCAGAATAAGAGATTGTTTTGTTTCAGAATCTCCCTATGCCTCTCTCACCTGTTACCTTCTTTCTTTAACCCTCTAAGTACCTACAGTACATTCGTGCACCACTATGTCCTGCAGAATAGTATGGCTGTATAGATGAAGCATATAAGATTACAAGCCAGACCAAATGTAAAACTTTAAAATATATTTATTTATTTATGTAAGGGACGGAGGCATAAAAGCTCATTTGTAAAGCACATGCCTAACATATAGAAGGCCCCAGGTTCTGTCCTCACCAAAAGATGTATACTTCCTTCTACTGTATTTTATTTTATTTTTTAAGTTTTGCAACAGGATCTCACTTTGTACTCTTTGTTGGCCTGGAATTCAGAGATCAACATGCCCATGCCCAATAAGTGTTATATCAAAGGTTCAAGACTGGTTCCCCATTTAGGTGGAGTAATATATGTATTTCTTAACACAGTAAGTTGCAGGTTCTGCGTTATTCTGATGGAACCATTGATAGAAGTGATAGGCTGATTTTTCACCACCTGCACCAATTGTAATACAAGATGGGATTTTTAACTGGAAAATCTAAAATCGGAACTTTTTGCAATAAAGAACAATCAACAGGTGAGGAGAAGCAGATAAAATGTGATTTTTCTTTTTTTAAATCAGGAACCTGGTATTCCCATGCTGGCTAAGATCCTTTAGCCTAGCATCCCAATTGCTGGGGAAATAGATGCCTGGCTGAAAATGATTTCAATTTAGGAGGCCAATTTAAATTGTAACAATTTAAATTTCCATTAAAAGCAAATTGTACATTTATGTCAAATTGCAATTCAATCACTTGTAAGTCACCTGCTTTGTGTCAAGTACTTCATTCCTTGTTGTTTTGTTTTGTTTTGTTTTGTTTTTGAGTTTCACAGTCTGGCCTCAAACTCATGGATATTCTTCTGCCTCAGCATCCTAAGTACTGAGATTATAGTAGTAAGACACGATGCCTAGCTTCATTTCTTTCTTTTTTTTTTTAAGATTTATTCATTTTTATGTATATGAGTACACTGTAGCTATACAGATGGTTGTGAGCCTTCATGTGGTTGTTGGGAATTGAATTTAGGACCTCTGCTTGCTCCTATCAGCCCAGTTCCTCAGTCCCTGCTCGCTCCTGCCCAAAGATTTATTTATTATTATACATATTTATACTGTAGCTGCCTTTAGACACACCAGAAGAGGGTGTCAGATCTTGTTATCAGTGGTTGGGAGCCACCATGTGGTTGCTGGGATTTGAAATTAGGACCTTTGGAAGAGCAGTCAGTGTTTTTACCGGTGTTATGGTCTAGAATATTGTATTTTCTTTTTTTTTCTTTTTTTTTTGAATATTGTATTTTCTTAAAAGACATTTTATTTTAGACCAATAAGTAAGTATACTGTAGCTCATTTCAGACACACCAGAAGAGGATGTCAGATCTCATTACAGACGGTTGTGAGCCACCATGTGGTTGCTGGGATTTGAACTCAAGACCTTCGGAAGAACAGTCAGTGCTCTTAACCACTGAGCCATCTCTCCAGCCCCCTCTAAATACCTTTTGGCACTTCTGTTTATTTTTAACTTTTTGTAATACAAAACCAACTTTAGGAAGCAGTAACTTAGACCACAAAGGCAGTTGTAGACTTCATGGGCTTCACTCTTAACAGCTGTTAGACACACTCATACCTTTTGTGGTGGTATTCAAGCTATGAGGTGAATTGCATTTACATATAGTATGGACCACAAAGGGCTTCTTTAAAATTTGAAATGGTTTATGTTATAAATAAGTAACTTTGCATAACAGATGCTTTCCTTTTTTTTTTCCCCCTAAAGATTTATTTATTTATTTATTTTATGTGTATGTGTACACTGTAGCTGTACAGATGGCCGTGAGCCATCATGTGGCTGCTGGGAATTGAATTCAGGACCTCTGCTTGCTCTGGACCTGCTCGCTCCAGCGTAACACACTGTAGCTGTCTTCAGACGCACCAGAAGAGGGCGTCAGATCTCATCACGGATGGTTGTGAGCCACCATGTGGTTGCTGGGATTGAAACTCGGAACTCAGGACCTTTGGAAGAGCAGTCAGTGTTCTTACTCTCTGAGCCATCTTGCCAGCCCTGCTTTTTTTTTTTTTGTTGTGTTTTGTTTTGTTTTGTTTTGTTTTGTTTTTTCGAGACAGGGTTTCTCTGCATAGTCCTGCTGTCCTGGAACTCACTCTGTAGACCAGGCTGGCCTCGAACTCAGAAATACGCCTGCCTCTTAACTCCCAAGTGCTGGGATTAAAGGTGGCACTGCCGCCCAGTGCCAGCCCCGCTTTTCAAAACTACATCTAATATAGGAAGTAGTAACACTCTTGCCCCAAATGGCCAACCAGATAAATTATAAAAATGTGTAGTAGGTCAGTCAGATTTATTGAATTATGTGTTAGTGAAATATTGAATCCTAGCAACTGTTTACCAGCAAGAGAGCAGTTATTTTTCCCCAACATTTTCTTGTCTACTAGTGGCATTTCCACAGAGCTGTGTAGGAGTGAATAAGGCATTATGTTAGTGTCACTGGTGTAGACCAGTGTCTTATTTAAAGCCCAGATTGCCTATATCTTTCTTAGTACTGTGTTTTTACTTTCTCTGCAGTGTAAGTTGTCCACAAGTATCCTAATGCATAACTGGATTTTATGTCCCCAACTGCAGCCAGGAGTACAAGTCTTATTTTTTGCACACTTTTATTTCAGCCATCTTTTTAATAGTGGAGTCTTGCTTTTAAATACCACGTGCATCTGTTTGATGAAGTTCCTAATTTATTGCTCACAGGATGATGCTGTCAGTATCGAGAGTGGCACAAACACAGAACGCCCGGACACACCCACAAATACGCCAAATGCTCCGGGAAGGAAAAGCTGGGGGAAGGGAAAATGGAAGTCGAAGAAATGCAAATATTCTTTCAAATGTGTGAATAGCCTCAAGGTATGTACAGGAAGTTCTAGGCTTCAGACTAGGGCCATGGGATACCCTTAGGTCTAAAGCATTTTAAAACTAGTGTGTTTTAAAGGGGTTTCTGTTTGTTTAAACTGAGTATTATAATCTGTCACACAGTCCAGTGAATTTTGTTTATCAGTATTGCAGGCTGCTCATGGTTTATTTGTTGATCTAAGTAAAGGACTTTAAGAAATGTTACCTCAAAAAACAAACAAACAAAAAAAATGTTACTCTTTATATTTTAGTAAACTGTAACCCAAACCACTTCTGGCATCAGTTTCTAAAAAAGAACTGAGTGTGATCTGTTAACTGGACCCTAACAAATGTCAACACATCTTAACTTTTCGTTTTAAAGACTTAAAGTATAATGTTTAGGGAGGAAAGAGTCTAATCATTCTAGGGAACTTGGGTGAGGTCTGTCCCTACTGAGTGCAGGATAACAAAAAGGTCACCAGGTCTTTAACAACCCCCACTCTCTTCCTGGATGGAATGCAGGCGTTTGGTTTTGCCTGTGTTGGAGAGACACACCTGCCTAATTAACATTCCTGGTTCTTTTGGTGCTTATCTGAGTACAAAGCCCCTGTGTCCTCTATTGTGTGGTTGCTGGGAATTGAACAAGGTCCTTTGGAAGAGTAGATTTTGCTCTTATTTAACCTCTGAGCCATCTTTCCAGCCTCAAATCCATGTGGTTTGTTTGTTTGTTTGTTTGTTTGTTTTGAGAAGGGTTTCTCTGTGTAGCACTGGGTACACAAACTAGACTTGAACTCACAGAGATCTCCCTGCCTCTGCCTCCTTGGGTGCTGGGATTAAAAAGCATGCTCTACAGATGCCTGACAATTTTTTTTTTAAAGATTAGGTCTCCTTATATAACCCAGTCTTGCCTCAAACTAGTTCATAGCTCAGTCTTGTGACTATAGGTGTGAGTACTGTGCCCAGTTTAATAACATAAATATGCAAGATTTAGGGGGAAATAGGGAATTGGAGTTAATTATATTCTCAGCAACATTTTTATTCATTTATAAAAGAACAGACCGCTATAGGTAAGGACTTTTGGTGTTTAAATGGTTTATATATTCATTTTCTGCTTTTCTAAATTTTGTGGGCATTTTTCCCTTGAGGAAACATGTATATTTATATATTATTTATTATATAACTTTATATGTTTATACTATATAATTTCTCATAGATGTAAGTTTAAGTTTGTGAGGAAAACTTTGAGTGGGAATTAATATCTATAATATACAAATAATTTTTAAAAATTACCCTCTTCCCCCCAAAAAAAGCCCCACCCAAATCTAGTCAATAAACAGGCAATGAAATGAAGATACATTGCAAAAGATAAAGTAGGACCATCCAGATGACTCAGTGGGTAAAGGCACTGGCCACATAAGCCTGGACATCTAACATCATCCTCAGAATCCACAGTAAAAAACCAACTTCATGGGCTGGAGAGGTGGCTCAGTGGTTAAGATCACTGACTGCTCTTCCAGAGGTCCTGAGTTCAATTCCCAGCAACCACATGGTAGCTCATAACCATCTGTAATGGTATCCGATGCCCTCTTCCGGTGTGTCTCAAGATAGCTAGCTATAGTGTACTCATATGCATAAAATAAATAAATCTTTAAAAACAAAAAAAACTCATAAATTATCCTTTGACCCCTCCCCCTTCACCCATACACATGCACAATAATAATGAATTTTTATAAAAACCATGAAGTACTGTTGGTGAATAGATGAAAATGTTCACCATCCTTAGTAACCAGGGATATGTGAATCAAAATGACTGCAGATTCTGCCTCTCCCCTGTCAGAGTAGTTACTGTTTTTTCAATGCAGTGAGGTCAGCTGTAAATGGTGGGGGCAGAGGAGCAAACTTTAAGTGCTCAGTGTGGTTAATTGTACCCTGTAAGAGGTGAAAAACTTCCCTTTAGTACATTAACAAGAGAAGTATCCATTATAGTTTGTTGGTATTTACTTATATTAACTTACTGGTTTTATATACTGTCTCTAGAAGATGTTTTTATTGATGTATGTAATTATGTGTATGGGCATGTCATCCATGGGGGTATGTGCATGAGGTAGAGGAGGGTTGGGTTCCCCTGGGACTGTTCCAGGCTGTTGTGAGCCCCCTGACCCCTACAAACACAGGATACCTGAGCTGGAATAGGCTCCTGAGTCATCTCTTTAACTCTGGATGGTGTTTTTTTTGGTTTTTTTTTTTTTTTGTTGTTGTTGTTGTTTTTTTTTTGGGGGGGGTTTTTTTTGGTTTGGTTTTTCAAGACAGGGTTTCTCTGTGTGGCCCTGACTGTCCTGGAACTCAACTCTGTAGACCAGGCTGGCCTCGAACTCAGAAATCCGCCTGCCTCTGCCTCCCAAGTGCTGAGATTAAAGGCGTGTGCCACCACTGCCGGCTTCTGGATGGTGTTTTTAAGTGCCTTTTAAATAGTTACAAAGCCTGAAGTCCTGGATTTTCTAGAGATAAGAAAATAAAAGCTAGAAGACATTAAAAGTAGAAGCAAGTACTTTAAAGCGAACTTAGAAGTCAGTGTTAGATACCAGGAGACTGCAATAAAACCCTAAATCTGAACTGCAACTTAGAAAACTAATGTGAACAACCCTGTGGTGTGCTTGTCTACTACATAATCTAAGTTGTATGTGTAGAGCTGAAAGACCCCCTCGAGGGGAGACCCTCTCTCAAGTACCGGGAGAACACGGCCACCCAAAGACTCACAAGAGACTGATCTTGATGCAAACTGCATGAGGTTCATTGGGGGGGAGGGGGGGCAGTATACTGGGGATGAGCTTGTAACCCTCGAAGGGGCAGAGGAGAGGAGCTCGACCCAGAGCACAAGAAGTGTGGGGTATGTAAAGGAAAAAAACCACAAAGGAGGGGGTGAAGGAGTTACCAAGGAAACATAAAAACAGTGGAAAATTTCAGAAGGACCCAACCTAAGCTTTAGTCAAGAGTCAGGGTCATGAGGAAAACATCCTGCATACTCGTTATTCTTAAGAATGTGGCTTTATCATTGTCATTGTCATGCACTTAGTGGACGACTGCTCCCTGGAACCACCTACATTTTTGGCTCAATTCAGAGAAAATTTTCATGTCCTTTAAGTAAAAGGTTATACACTATATAATTCTACTAAATAATATTTTCTTCTACCCTACAGAGCGAGCACTAAAAACAGAAATCTCACAGCTTGCTCCCCCTGAGTGTGTCTGAAGGCATAGTTCATTCCCTTAGTCTCCACTGGGGTACTTTCCTACCATAATCCAAGTCCACGGTTATAAAGATTACTGAAGATCACTTAAATTTGTTTGAATAGGACTGACTAATAAAAGCAGTGGTGGGGATGGGCTGTGATGTGCTCTACTTTCCAAGGGGAAAACAATGCAATCCAAAGCCATTTGTTGGTTTGGTTTTTTGGGTTTTTTTTTTTTTTTTTTTTTTTTTTTTTTTTTTTTTTTTTTTTTTTTGGTTTTTCGAGACAGGGTTTCTCTGTGTAGCCCTGGCTGTCCTGGAACTCACTCTGTAGACGAGGCTAGCCTCGAACTCAGAAATCCGCCTGCCTCTGCCTCCCAAGTGCTGGGATTAAAGGCGTGCACCACCGCCACCACCCAGCTGTTGGTCTATTAAATGAGAGAAATAACCATGTTCTCTAGGCTCAAGAACTTAAAGTACATCTACCAAAAGTTTGTCATGATTCAGAAAATGAAGGTAGGGTTTAAGAAAGCAGGCAGATAGCAGAATGTTTTCAGGATATATAGCTGTGCAAGTCTTCGTTAGAAAATATTCACATATTTTAAGATCTGGAAGCTTGTGTGGTGTTACAGTTTTAATGTCAGAAGTCGGTGAGTGTATGATATATGTCTTAGTGTTTTATTGCTATGAAGAGACACCATGACCATAGCACCTCTTGTAAAAGAAAGCATTTGGTTGAGACTTGCTTATATTTTCACAGGTTTAGTTGTTATCATCATGGCTGGAAGCAAGGTGGCATGCAGGCACACATGATGCTGGAGAGATAGCTGAGAGTTCCTCATTTGAATCTGCAGGCAGGAGGAAGAGAGACACTGGTCATGGTGTGATCTTTTGAAACCTCAAGGCCCACCCTAGCTAAACACTGCCAAAAACGAGGTGCCACCTACCCCAACAAGCCCACACCTCCTGATCCTTTCAAATAGTGCCTAAACATTCGACTATATGAGCCTATGGGGGCCATTCTTAGTTAAACCACCACAGTCTATAAGGTAGTAAATGAGCTGAATTTGGAGGGAGAAAGAGAAGGTTAAATAAAGGTTAGTTTGCTAATATTTTTTGTTTTTAAAAATATGTTAAATTTTCCTGTTTCGTTATTATTTTATATTTTATAGGAAGATCACAACCAGCCATTGTTTGGAGTTCAGTTTAACTGGCACAGTAAGGAAGGAGATCCTCTGGTGTTTGCAACTGTGGGAAGCAACAGAGTGAGTGTTGGGGGCAGGCTGGCAACAGTGATTATTTTGTATCTGTTACAATTAGTGTTAAAATGGGATGATTTTAAAATCAATTCTGGATACTGGGATAGCTGGGTTAGCAATACTGGTTACTGGTCTTATACTGGGTATAAGAGGAAGTTTTTGAGAAGTGGTCAGGGTTAAAACTAATGACTAGAAGATATATTTGTTAGGAAGCAGGTTTTATAGTTTCCTTTATAAATATTTTAAATGGCTGAAAAAATGACAATTATTTATCATTCAAATATGAAAGACACTTGTACTTTTAGAGTTTCATTTTATGTATATCTGTGGGATCCTGCATTGTTTATCTGTGCACTGTGTGTGTGCCGTGCTCGTAGAGGCCATGAGGGTATCAGATCCCCTGGATTAGAGTTACAGAGGATTGTTAAGCAGCCATGTGGATGCTGGGGACAGAACGTTCTGGAAGAATAAATACTTTTAACCACTAAACCATCCCTCTAGTTCCAGAAGTCTGTCATCTAATAAAAAGGTGTAATTAGTTGTTCTATATCAAGTATAAATCCAGTGGATTAGGTAATAGTTTTAAATTATTAATTATACATAAAATCATAAAAAATTGTACATATTTACTGGGTATCAGGTGATGTTTCAGTACATGTGTGCTTTATGTGAGGTTCTTTATTTTTAAAGTTTTGTGGTTACATGAATGAAAGGTATATTTAAATGTTTGGAAATAGAAATTGTTATTACTAGGCTACTAAATATAGTCTAGTATAACCTAAAATGTGGGAGGATTTATAAGGCTTTGGTAAGTATAGAGCTGTTTAAAGCAGTTTCTGTAATGTCCGTAAGTTATAATTGCAACCAGAATGTTTAAGAGAGAAAGAGAATGTCTATCTGAGATGACATGCATATTTTTGTTTCTTTAGGTAACCTTGTATGAATGCCACTCACAAGGGGAAATACGGTTATTGCAGTCCTATGTAGATGCTGATGTATCCTTTTCTAAGTGGTTTTATATCTCTGGTTTAAGTTATTTTGATAAGTGCATCAGAACTTTTGAAAACTAATTCTCTAAAGTTACTGTCCCATCCTTTAGCTAAGAGTGTTGTCACTAGGGGATCCTGGCAATTACCTGATGTTGAATTTGTTAGGAGGTGGATGTTTATGAGGTGGATATGTTATGAAGTGGGTGGGTATAAGATGAGTGAAAGAGGGAGCATTAGAAATCCATGAGAGAAATTATTAGCAGAGACCAGCTAAAACCTCATGCTTATTGACAATGCTTGGAGTTTTACAATTTTATTACAGTTTTAATGCTTAACTGGAAGTCATTTTATGGATTTGACCAACAAAGCCAAGGTGGTAAAAATAAGTGTGTGTAGTTAAGGAAATAAAATATTGGGAAGTGAGTTGTGAAGAAAAAGAAGATCTTAAAAGTCAGAAGATTAGCTCATAGGAATTTTAAAAAGCCCAATATTAAGATGTTTCTTCAGATCCATTGGAAAAAATATGACAGAATAGGCAGGGTGACATTGAATCTGTGCAGATGACACAGAAATGAGTGAATGGTTTCCATGTTAGGAAGGTGCAAAATGAAGCGTGCATAGGTTGATAGCTTATCAGGACAGAGGGTCAGCAGCAAGGCAAGCCTGCAGGCTTGCTACCTAGTTGTATAAATAAAGTTTTACTGAAGAACAGTTAAGTCTGTGTGTTGAACTGCTGTTTCCAGCTGGTTTAGGACTACATCAGTGGAGTAGTCTAGTCCAGGCAGCTAATGTGGTGGAGTGAGGGACAAAGAAGGAACTCAGTTGGTATGGAGTTTAGCCTAAAAGTGCCACTGTGAGTATGCATTGATCTTTTGAGAATAGGGCCTTGCTGAGTAGCCCTAGCTGGCCTCTAATTTAAGAACATCCTCCTACTTTTGCTTTTTGAGTCGAGGGATACCTGTCTATCAGTATGCAAATTTTGTATAAAGAAAAATGAGCACTTAAATATCCAAACCCTTACCAGTTTTTGGAAGGTTCCATTTATTGTAAACATTTCATTAACTCATTTAATTTTTTCAAAATTATGTTTCTTAACTGTGGCATTTCTCAGGCAGATGAAAACTTTTACACTTGTGCATGGACCTATGATAGCAACACCAGCCACCCTCTACTAGCAGTTGCTGGATCTAGAGGCATAATAAGAATAATTAATCCTATAACAATGCAGTGTATAAAGGTGTGTCTTCTGGTCAAATTGTAGATAATGATACTTTTGAATACACATCTGGTAAAACTTCATAAAATGTCTTTAAAGTGAATGCGATCACTAACTTGCGTACATAATTTGATTAGTACCTTGCTAATATAGTCTTTTCTGTATTGCATTTATTTACTTAGGTGTGTGGACAACTGTGTATGAGTGTGTGTATGTGGAGGTCAGAGGTATTTGGTTCTCTCCTTCCACCATATGGGTCTTGAGGATCCAATACAGCTTTCAGGCATGGGCCAGCACCTTTGCATGCTGAGCTGTCGAGTCACCCCTCTTGCTTTATTTAGATTAGTCCTTTGGAGTCCCTGTAACAGTTGGGTAATGAATATGAATTAAGGAATACATAGGAAGGGTTGATAGTCACATCTTTTTTGTTCTGTTTTTTTTTTTTCCTCTCCTTTCCTTGCTTTGAGAGTCTTTATATATATATATATATACTGTAGCTGTGTTTAGACACACCAGAAGAGGGTGTCAGATCCCATTACAGATGGTTGTGAGCCACCATGTGGTTGCTGGGATTTGAACGCAGGACCTCTGGAAGAGCAGTCAGTGCTCTTAACTGCTGAGCCATCTCCAGCCTGCTTTGAGAGTCTTTAACTGAAGAGTAACCGCTTTTTCCAGGGACCTGAACTGAGAGTTGAGGGCTCCAGGACACCCTAAAGGGAAAGCCAAGGAAGCTAATATTAATAGGAAGGCAGGTTTTTAGGCATTGCTGGTTTTAACCCTGGGGGTCACTGGCATCTCTTACACAATTCTATTAGTTGGGCCTTGGCTAACTGGTACCATTTTCCTTTCTGTCAGTTTGTTGAGTAATATTAGTATGTAGCCAAGGTTGAGTAAGAACTACTTGAAGTGAATTTGTTTGGATAGCAGAGTGCAGCAGAGCTGGACACTGAACCTTGGGCCTTGAGTGTACTAGGCTATTATTAGTCTGCCCCCAACCTTATGTTTCTCTTAAGGTTTCTGAAAGAAAATTTATTGGCTTTTGAGATGAAATGAAATGTTTTAAATTTATTATAGCACTATGTTGGTCATGGAAATGCTATCAATGAGCTGAAATTCCACCCACGAGACCCAAACCTTCTCCTGTCAGTAAGTAAAGGTAAGCTCACAAGAAACAAATGGTCCCTTAGTTCAGTTTGTTTTGGAATAATTGTTTGAAAGTAACAGGTTGTGTTCTGAGAATAAATTAAAAGAGGAAATTGTCTTTAGTAGAAAAAAAGCCTTTAGTAACATCCCATAAACCAAGACTTCAAAAATAGGTCTCTGCCTGTTGATGACAGACATAGTGGGATTATGTCATCCTCAACTCTTATTATATTGTGATAGTTGGAGAACCTCATCCTCTCGTGAGTAATTGCTTTATCATAAATGCCAAAGTTTAAGATTTTTCATGTTTTTAGTAGCTCAGTTCTCACTAGTCCTCTTCAATAATGTTAAAGCAGTGTTGCTTGTTAAATAATAAAAGAGACTGATGAGGTGGCACAATAGATAAAGCCTGACCATCCTCAGAACCCAATTATAGGTGGAAGGAGAGAGCTACCTCCACAGAGCTGACCTCGACCTCCACATACATGTCGCACCACCTAAAGACAGCTCCCTCTCCCCGCAAAATAATAAAGTAAGCAGTGCAGTGAAGAGCCATACTTTTATTTTTAAAAGATTTAAATTTCCTTTAAATATAATCTACCTCCTTGTTTTTTGAGACAGTTTTTTATTCTTTATCCCAGAGTAGCCACAAAGCCACAGAGAACCTCGAATCCTACTGTTCTTGGTGCTGAGGTTACAGGTGTGAGCCACTGTGCCTGCTTTAGCTTCCTTGAATGGCTACGTTCCCTGGCGAGAAAACATGGCATTGTTCCTTAGGCCGACACTGCTGTTAACAGTTTACCTGGCCGGGCGGTGGTGGCGTACGCCTTTAATCCCAGCACTTGGGAGGCAGAGGCAGGCGGATTTCTGAGTTCGAGGCCAGCCTGGTCTACAGAGTGAGTTCCAGGACCGCCAGGGCTACACAGAGAAACCCTATCTCGAAAAACAAACAAAAAAAAAGAACAATTTACCTGAATTTAGACAAACTTTTCAGCTTTTATTTTGTCTTGTTTTAATATGTATCAATGTTTTGCCTACATGGATGTCTGTACTACATGCATACCTAGTGCTCAGGGAGACCAGAAGAGAGTTAGGTCCTTTGGAGTTGGAGTTACAGTTATTTGCCAAGTTAGTCCTGGGTCCTGGGAAAATGAGCCAGTGTTTTAACTGCTGAGCCATTTCTCCAGTTCTCTCTGCTGTTTTTAACTGTTTCTGGGCTTTCTAATTAATATTCATTAGCTTGTTTTTTATACACTATTATTTGCCTCATCTTTATTTTTATACTTATAAGTATGTACTTTAAAAATAATTTGCTTTTATTATTTTTAATTATGGGTACATGTATATGGTTATATGTGGATATGTGCATGTGAGGGCAGATGCCTACAGAGTCTGGAGACATCAGATACTCTGGAGCTGGAATTAGAAACCATTGTGAACCACTTGATACAGATGCTACAAACTGGACTGACCCTCTGGTAGAGCAGCAACTGCTCTTCTTGCTGAGCCATCTCTTCTCTCCCTACCATGTTTTTGTTGTTTATAGGGAGGCGGAATCTCCCTCTCTCTAGCCTAGATTGGCCTTGAGGTCAAGGCAGTCTTCTTGCTCAGTGTCAGACACCCACCCCCTCCCCCTAGTCCCTTTGGCCTGAGATTATAGGTATAAGGGGAGGAGGATTTTGCCTTTTTATTTCAGTGCTGAAGCTTGAAACCCAGGCCTTGGGTATGCTAGGTGAGTGCTCTGAGCAACATCCTCAATGTCTGCTGCAGTTTCATTCATTTATCTGTTTAGGCTTGGAATATTAATAATCTACATGTGATGTATTTTAAGTTATATATTATGGATAATATTCTTAGTTTTACTGTACATGATCTAAATCTTCATGGCTTTTACATATATGTTAAGGGCATACTAAAAGTTTGCAGTAGGTGAGTGATAAAAATCTCTTAATTTTCTGTGTTTACATTAGATCATGCTTTACGATTATGGAATATCCAGACAGACACTCTTGTGGCAATATTCGGAGGTGTGGAAGGGCACAGAGACGAAGTTCTGAGTGCTGTAAGTCGAATCTAGGGTAATGATCTTTGGTTTACATAGAATGACTATCTCCCATTGAACTTTTCTCATGGTAGGCAAACACATCTGCTTCATGCAGCCTGGCAGGCAGCCATTTCATCCTAGCAACATCAAGATGTTGACCTACACGTAAAGGCATAGAGCAAGTGGGCCTCTGGCAGTTTTGGTCTTACAGAATGACTCTAATGAGTGCCATGAGAAGAAGAATATTACAGTCATTCTTTGTGGAAGAGGTGGAGGTGGAGGAGGTGGAGGTGGTAGAGGTGGTGGTAGAGGAGGAGGAGGAGGTGGTGGAGGAGGTGGAGGAGGAGAAGGAGATGGTTTTAGAGATAGGGTTTCACCATGTAATTCAGGCTAGTGTTGAAATTTCCATCCTCCTCTCTCAGCTTCCTGAGTGCTAGGATTACAAGCATGCTCCACTAGACCCAACTAAGAACAAGTTTAACTATCCTTAAGAAATTTTTTGTTTGAAGTAGAAGTAAGTGATTTTCTTTGGGCAAGTCTTCTGATGTGCTTAACCTCTTCCCTGGGTAGCATGCTAGACCAGTAGTTAATGGTTTTAAAAAGAAATGTTATTTGTACTGTGACAGCAAGGTTTCACTATACTCCCTCTGGCCGGGAACTTGCTATGTAGAGCAGATTGGCATCTGAGTCACACATAGCCTGCCCCTGCTTCCTGAGTGATGAGAATAAAGCCTGGGCCACTCATTTTGCCTTTCTTTCATTCTTAATTTCTTTTTAAAATACTTTATTGTGTACATATGTGTGAATAGGTGGCTGTGCTCTTGCTGTAATGCTCCCCCATGTCAGGATCACAGGACAACTTGCTGATGTCTCTTCTCTGTTTCCACCAGAGATAACAGGCTTGGTAACAGGCCTCTTTACTCTCACTGTCCTATATTATCTATGTTAGAGATATGCCTGTACTGTCTTTATGCGAATATACATTGTAATCCAGGACCTGTCAGCTTTAGGAAGTGTTCAAGGTTTTAGCATTGTAGCCTTTGCATGGTAACTTGATTTTTTTTTCTTTTTTCTTTTTTTCTTTTTTCTTTCTTTTTCTTTTTCTTTTTTTTTCTTTTTTTTTTTTTTTGTTGTTGTTGTTGTTGTTTCTCTTCAACTTTTTTTTCTAATTTAACCACTTAAAGATGAATCACTTTGAACTATATATGGCAGTGCCAAAATACTGCATTAGTTCAAGTTTATCTGTTTTTGAGAATCATGACTACCTAATGCTACCATATCAGCTTGGATATTTCTAGAAGTCATGGTATCATTCTACCCCAGGCTTTGTCTGGGAGTCATCAAGAGAAGTCTGACTTAGAGGGGCTGGGGCGATGGCTCAGCAGATGAGAGCACTGGCTGCTCTTCCAGGGGACCTGGGTTCAGTACTTAGTTGCACAGCATCTACTGTCCTCTTTTGTCTGTCCTGCATGGGCTCTGCACACGTGGTACACAGACACACTTGCAAAACACCAATAAACATAAAAATACATGAATCTCATACAAAGAGATTTGTTTTGTTTTGCTTTTTTAAAAAAGTTTTGTTTTTGTTTTTTTAAAGCTAACACAGAGCTATAGATTCTTCAGGATGTTTTGTTGTTGATAATGAAGTTATTAGAAATAGTAACAAGTAGATTTATGAGATCAGTAAACACCAAAGCTAGTGTCTTGGTAAAATGGTTTCAGGTTCGAGTCCCTGCAGAATGTCTAGGTTGGTGTAAGATGTCCTCCTGGATAGAACTATTTGCTTTTGCTCCTTTTCTTTTTCCTTTTGAGACAGGATCTCTCCATAGCACTGTTTTCTTGGAACTCACTCTGAAGGCCAGGCATGCCTCAAACAGAGATCCAGTTGCCTCTGCCTCCTAAGTGCTAGGATTAAACGTGTGCACCACCATGCCCGGCCTTACTGATACTTAAAATGTCAGCAGGAGAGACCCCATCCCTTTTTTTTTTTTCTATAACAAGGGAGAGTATGTGAGTTTTGTGAACTCTTTGAGTGCTTTGTACTAAATTAAGTTACATCTGGACTGTATCCACTTGCAAAATGAGATTATAATTGCATAATATTTGTTATACATTAGAAATTAGTAAGCATTATAAAGTTGCATTATATATACTTGTAATCCCATGGGATGCTGATATAAGGATTCTGTGCTCAACGACAGTCAAAATTATTTCTTCATTTAGACTTTTACTCATTTAAAAAGTGAGCCCTAAAAACAATATAGGTTTGAAACTTTTTGAAATAAAGTACATGGGGGTGGGGAGCACTATTGGATTGCGTTGCAGGTAAAGGTCCTTGCTGCCCAAGCTGAAACCTTATGTGCAGTCCACTGAGGGGAGGAGACAGTTACTCTGGCCAGTTGTCCTCCAACCTTTGTGCATGTGCCATGGCTCATGTGTGCCACCTTCCCTGAACACATAACAACAAATACATTCTTTCCTTTAATTGTTTTTTTAAATGTTTGTAATGTGATACTTTCATTGTGTTATTGTGTATTTTGTTTATATTCACCCCCAGCGTCAACTCCTCCCAGAGCCTTCCCTCCCTTTCTTTCTTCCTTCCTCCCTCTCTCCCTTCCTTCTTTCCTCTCTACACCCAGTCACGTTTGGGTTAGCCAACTACTCCAGGCCTGGGGCCTTCCTGAAGTGAGGTAAATATGCCATGTATCACACCACTCAAGAAGGTGACAATTTAAAATAAATTTTAATTTAAAATTAAGGAAGATATTTCAATATAGTTGAATAGATAAATGTAAGTTCAAGTAACTTGCCTAACATTTTGCACTTTAGTGGTGACAAAGTAATTAGAATTTTGAATGGAATAAACATAAGTCTTTGACTTATGATATGCTGAGCTGACGTGCTAGAATGTGGTTAGTATTCTGGATTGAAATGTAGTGCTTGTGTACTGGGCACTAGGTGAGAACTGGAAAGTAGCATTTGAAGCTGTAAATTACTTATTTTTACTTTTCTGCTTTATTCTTAGGATTATGATCTTTTGGGTGAAAAAATAATGTCCTGTGGTATGGATCACTCTCTTAAACTGTGGAGAATCAACTCAAAGAGAATGATGAATGCGATTAAGGAGTCTTATGACTATAACCCAAACAAAACTAACAGGTGACCATTGTGCCGTGTGTGTGGAGCAGCCGTGCTTCCTCCCTCCAGTGCTGGGAAACAACTCCCGCTGCTGCTTTAGTAGCCTTTCTTTTTTAAATTTTTTTTCAGTCTTTGAATTGTTTTCATCTAGTTTATTGGCATATTCCGGTTACTTTGATTTATGTATGCATGTTATTAACTCATTATGTTGGAAGTATAAAAGTTTTAAATCACCTGAACCTACTGTGGAATAGAGAAGGGAAAAGACATAATAATAAGTTGTAATTCAGTATAGTAAATTATAATCTCAAACCGGTTTCTAGCAATAGAACAGTTCCTAGTTCCTGATGGCTGTCATGCTAGGTGTTGTGGCAAACACCTTTACAGAGGCAAGAGCATTCTGTCATTTGGAAAATTGGATGGTACTCTGGTCTACAGAGCAAGTTTCAGGCCACTTAGGGGCACTACTTACATAGTAAAAACCTTAAATACTTAGGTACATAGGTGGGTGGGTGGGTGAGTGGGTGTTGATATTTTCTTGTAAATGATGCTTCCTTCATTAAATAGAAAATTCAAATTGTGGAGTCTTGTTCCATAATCCCACAGTGAAGAGTCTGTATTATTGAGATGCTTCACTTGTTTCTCCTTTTTTTTCTTTTTTTTAGATTTATTTATTTTATGTATATGAGTACGCTGTAGCTGTACAGATAGATAGTTGTGAGCCTTCATCTGGTTGTTGGGAATTGACTCTAGGATCTCTGCTTGCTTCGGTCAACCTCGCTCACTCCAGCCCAAAGATTTATTTATTACTATAAATAAGTACACTTTGGCTGTCTTCAGACACACTAGAAGAGGTCATTAGATCTCATTATGGGTGGTTGTGAGCTGCCATGTGGTTGCTGGGATTTGAACTCAGGACCTTCAGAAGAGCAGTCAGTGCTCTTACCCGCTGAGCCATCTCACCAGCCCACTTGTTTTTCTTTTGAAGTGCTTCAGGTCTTATGTAACTACCTTCTTGGTACTTATTTGGTTGTCAGAGATACTTTCACTATAAACGTGTGTGCCGTGTATTATACTTTTCACTGTAAGCATTATATGCTTAAATATGTTAACTTTGCATTTTTATTTTAGCAAAGAGTTTATCTTCAGGTTTCCAAATAAGTGTATTAGCAGGTTGGTTTTACTTTTGCAAGCTTTAGTAATCATTGGAGTACATTTATCACATTTTACTAACTTAAGAATTAGTACAACTTTTAGTTTCAACCTTTCAACATCAGGTACAATTGTAAATTTATGTTTTAAAATAGTTGTTAGATCTCTGAAATGAATATAAATTACATTTCACAGCATTGCCCTGGTCTTTTTGAAAGGGCTTTAACTAGTAATATAATATGCATTTGAGACTAAAAAGCATCTGAGATTGTAGTAGTTATCAATTCATGTCAGCATGGCTTGGTGGGATGGATAAGAGCACTTGCTGTGAAGATAGAAAGACCTGAGTTCAAATCCCCAGCACCCTTGTAAAAGCCATGTAGTTTTGACTTGCCTATAAACCCAGGGTTGGGGAATGGAGCTTGCTAGCTGGGCAGTCTAAGAACCCACTAGCTTTTGGTTCAGTGAAAGACCGTGCTTCCCAACAAGGTGGACATGGAGATAGAAAGATGCCTGAGGCTCTCCTACCACCTCTGGATGCACATTCCTGGACACATGTTTACACATGGTTTTGGTTTTTGTCATTGATAGCATCTTACTATCTTACCAGGAGATTCTAGACTTTTGAATTGGAGAGAGTTTGAAACAGTGAACTTAACCTAGGTTTTTATATATGAGGGGAAAGGAAGACAGGATTACCTCAGGTCCTTATCACATCCATTGTGATAATGTTCTATAATTAATATAAAATGAATCACAGGGGTGGGGTGTGGCTCTAGTTAAACACTTGTCCAGCAAGGATGATGTTGTGGTTGTTAACCCCTAAACAAAGAAAAGAAAGACAGACAGACATAGAATCACTTGGGAGATTAGAATTTACCACCTCCAGAATATCTTGTTTATTTTCTCACAAATACATTTTAGCAAAAGAGGAGGTCCGAGGAAACTTTGTGTAGTCACTTGTCATCTTCCTCCTTTACGTGGGTTCCTGACACTGAACTCAGGTTAGGCTTGGGTGGCAAGTGCTTTTACCATCTCACCTACCCCAAACTTAAAATCATGAGTTTAAAAAGGGACGTAGAACATTATAATGGAAAACTGATAATGAAAGAAAGTAAAAATGAAAAATGGATATGTTAGCTCTAAAGAACAGGTTGACCAACCGAGAAATCAATGATCATATTTTATGTTATGAAGTTTTAAAAATTGAACTAGAAGCTGAAGCACAGGAGGCAGAGTGCTTGCCTGCTTTGTGTAAAGCCCTAGGTGTGGTCCTGACTAAGCACTGAAAAACAGTATGATCCTACTATACTTTTTCTTTTAACTTTTACATTTCCATTCTTTCTTCAGGCCATTTATTTCCCAGAAAATCCACTTTCCTGACTTTTCTACCAGAGACATACATAGGAATTATGTTGATTGTGTGCGATGGTTAGGCGATTTGATACTTTCCAAGGTACGAAACTCTAGAGTTAAGCTGTACTTGTGTGTGTGTGTGTGTATGCCTGTGCGCGTGTGTACATGTATTCTGCAAGAAACAGTTACTTATGACGTTTATTAAAATCAATAGCAGATAATAAACTTAAAAGTTTTTTATATTTTGGTAGATTTGCAGACATTTAAGGAAAAAGAAGTTTGCTAGGTGTTCTTTACACTCTAGTGAGAAAAGCAAGCTTAGAAAGTTCAACTGTCTGGGAACCAATGATGTTGAAAATAATCCAATAGGAATTTTTTTTGTTTCTTTCAGTAAATCCTTATTTGCAAGAACAGGTGACTGGAGTTGATTGGCTTACAGGCTGTAGTTTGCTCTAACTTGTTGGTGGATATAGATACACAGCCCTCTGTCTCACATGGATTCCCCATCTTCCAATTCAATCTATGAGTGGTCAGAAGTATTTGAACAAAAGAATTGAACCTGTACTGAACATGTACAATGAGCTCTTGTCATTGACTAAGCACAGTAAACTACAATATACACATATGTGGCATTGGGTTTCATGAATGTAGTCATGACTGAAAGCATGTGGGATGATGTGCACATATGAAGCTCTTTCAGGAAAGTACTTGGACCTGTAGCCTTTGGGGTCTTGCTTTGTTTAGTTTGGTTTTTTTCCAAGTGATCATCTAGAGCGGTGATTGATTGGTGATGTTAACTGAACCTGTAGGCTTGTCCTAGTGGGAGAGTCCTGCCTGGCTTCCTGATATGAATGCCAAGGTGTCTTACATTTTCTTAGGCAGAACCTAGTTTGAGGGGTTTTGTTTTGTTTTGTTTTTTGACTCCCTTTTCATTTCCTTTTGGATTTAAATTTACTGTTGATGGTTTCATTTTCCCCTCCTTAAACTCTTCATCTTGAAATAGACTCCAGGAAGTTTTAAAGGTAGTTCAGAGAGGTCCAGTGTGACATCCCCACTTTCTCTCAGGTATGCTGCTATCATCATCATTGTAGATTTTTGTATTTTATGTGTATGAGTGTTTTGCCCGCATGGATGTCTATGTACTATTCATGTGTCTCTAGTGCCCTCTGAGACCAGAAGAGGGCATTTGGTCACCTGGAACTGAAGTTAAAAATCACTAGTTAAGCTGTTATGCTCTCAAAACCTAGACAACAAACATCAGTGTGCTGTGTGTTTAGTACCTTGTCATTTTGAGGATGCTTTGTACAATTGGGGGTCTTTAAGATAATTTATTTTCCTCAGTGGGATTCACTGGAGACCTATCTAAGTTGTTGCCTATAAAGTAGTTCTTATTTTCCATTGCTAAAGTAATAGTTCACGGTATTGCTGTACTATCACAGTTAATCAGTTGTTTCATGTGTTTGTTTATTTTGAGATGGCCTTGGCTTCCAACTGCTGGGATTAAAGGTGTATGCCATCATTCTCAAGCTCCACCACAGTTAATTTAACACCATATTATTGGCTGCATTTGTTGTTTTCAGTTTGGGGCTACAGCACACTCGCAGATGAACAGTTGTGTGCAGGATTTTATGAGGATTTATTATATACAGGATTTCTCTGGGATAAATGTTTAGAGAAGATGTTGAGTGATGGTTAAGTTTTTTTGTTTGTTTGTTTGTTTTTTTTTGTTTTGTTTTGTTTTGTTTTGTTTTCCAGACCAGGGTTTCTCTGTGTGTCCCTGGCTGTCCTGGAACTCATTCTGTAGACCAGGCTGGCCTCGAACTCAGAAATTTGCCTGCCTCTGCCTCCCAAGTACTGGGATTAAAGGCGTGTGCCACCACTGCCCTCACAAGTTTTTTTTTTTTTTTTTTTTTTAAGATTTATTTATTATTATATGTAAGCACACCAGAAAAGGATGTAAGATCTCATTGCCCATGGTTGTGAGCCACCATGTGGTTGCTGGGATTTGAACTCAGGACCTTCAGAAGAGCAGTCGGTGCTCTTAACCACTGAGCCATCGCTCCAGTCCCACAACACAGTTTCAAAGAAAGCCAGGGAAGGAATGGACTTGCTATCAAGAAACAAGCAAAAAGTGCATCCTTCTTATTTGTCCTTTATGTGGGCTGCTAGCAGAAGGTATCATCCAGATTAAAGATGGATCTTTCTACCTCAAACGATTTGAGAGGGACAGGTGTGCCCAGCCATTTGGGTTTTAGTTAATTCCAGATAGTCAAGTTCACAGTCAAGTATAGCCATCCATGCCCTTTTGGGGGATATTTCTTTGAATCTTTAGCTGATTTTCTAAGGGATTAGGTTTTTTGTTTATTTGTTAAATTCTGAGTGTTTTTTATATATTCGAATATGCATCTCAGAAACATGCAAATATTTTCTTCCAGCTAGTGGCTAATCTTCTCATGTCCATATTAGGGCCTTTGGCTAAGAAAGAGGCTTTTTTAAAATTTTTTTAATTAGGGGTGTGTGTGTGTGTGTGTGTGTGTGTGTGTGTGTGTGTGTGTGTGACAGTTCAAGTGGTTAGAGGGCGCTTTGGGGGAATCAGTTCTCACCTTAAAAACCATGTGGGTCTCAAGGATAGAACTTGGGTCATGGGGGTTAGTGGCAACTACCTTTACCCATGGAGCCACCTTGCTAGTGCCAGAAAATGTTTAGTTCTTATTAAGTATAATTTGATCTTTTGAAGAAAATCTTTTTATGAATTTTCCACCAAGCCCTCCACATTGTAAGGATCTCTGTCTCCCTCTTCCTTTCTCCTTCCCTCCCTCATTTGTTCATTTGTTCATTCATTTGTTTTTTTGAGACAGAGCTTCTTTGTGTTGTGGAACTCAGTATGTTTTCTGCATTCGGAAGCCTAGAGTTAAAGAAACTTGTGGGGTAGTCCAAGCTGTCCTCAAACTCAGCAATCCAATTAGCTCAGCCTCCTGAGTGCTGGGATTGCAGGTATGAGTCACCATACCCAGCTCATTTTTGTAATCTTTTTCTGACCTTTTTTGATTTAGGTGTTAAGTGACGGAGACTGACTCTAAACAAGTGCTCTGCCACCAAGCTACATCCCCAACCCTTTATGCGGACCATATCTTTTTAAACCCTTTCTGCCAGTTTTTAGAATCCCCTCTGTATTATTATTGGGCGGGGAAGGGTCAAGACAAGTTTTCTCTGTATAGCCCTTGCTGTCCTGGAACTCACTCTGTAGACCAGGCTGGCCTCGAACTCAGATATCAGCCTGCCTCTGCCTCCCAAGTACTGGGATTAAAGGCGTGAGCCACCACTGCCTGGCTCCCTTCTTTATTTATGCATAGCTTATTTGGCTAACTTTTTATTAATATGTATGCATGTGCTTGTGTGCCACTGCACTGTGTGGAAGTCAAAAGACACCTTCAAGGATCTTTTCTCTTTTTTCGTGGAATCTGGGCATTGCACTCAGCTTTGTAAGGCTTATGCATTGAGGACTTTTACCTATGGCGCCATCTTGCTGGCCCGTGTATAGCATTGTTATGCATATTTCTTTGTGTATATCTTTATGGGTTGCTTTGCTTTACATGTCATATTTCGAATAGGAAACTTTTCAGGCTACCATATATTATACTGGTAATTAAAGGGAGTGCGGGACCCTTTTCCTTGTCATTGCTTTGTCCCCAGCTTACAATCTAATTGTCTTAAGTATTTCACTTATTTATTTGAGAGCCATATTGGATAGTATGATTTTTTGCAGTGAAATAAATTAGGAAAGTGAACATCGCACTTATTCCCATTGCTTTTTTGTTTTTGCGTTCCTAATTTCAGGGTGCCACCCTAAGCGTTTTCTTTCTGTCCAGGAAGCTTCTGCAGCCATCCATTAGAGGTCTACCACTAACAGATCCTCTTGTTTTTTTCTTCATTTTTCTCTTTACTCTAGAATAATAGATTCATTAAATACATATTTCTGGCTTTACAATGTCACCACTCCCCATTACTTGAAAAATATTTGCCCTTTCTCTGGCCTGCATAGCTTCTAATGTGGAATATTGTGTCATTAAGTCTGCTCCCCCTCTTTTTTTCTTTTTCTTTTTTTGTATAATTGTAACTGTTCTTCTGTCCTGAATGCTTTCAGAGTTTCCCTTTAGTTTTCAGATTGACTAGGACTCTTAGTGTGAGGTTGGAGTGTGATTTGGGTAGATGGCACTTTCTTTGATTTAACTTATTTGTAGTTCATTGATCTGGAATCTGTAGTAGAATTATATATTAGAGAAATATTTTGTCTCATACTGTAACACTAATATTGTTTTCTTCCCTCATTTTGAGACACTAATTCTCATTATTAATATATTAGGTATTTTTGACACACATACAGTGCTGGTCTTATTTTATCCCTACTCTGAAGTACTGAAATTTTTGTTACAGATCTTGTCAGTTGGCCCTGAAATGACTGTTTTCCTCCTCCATCTGTTTCTTTTTTGTTGGGTAATAGTTGTCTTGATTGTTGATTGTCCTCTTTTCTCCTTGAGCCTGTCAGTTAAGTTTTCATTGTGTTTACTGCATTAGTTACTTGGTGGTGAGACAGAATGCCTGGCAATGGGATTTAAGAGTTTATTTTGGCTCCAATTTGATGGACAGTCTCATGGCACAGAAGTCCTGGCAGAAAGGAGTGTGAGCAGCTAGTTGCATGCATCCTTGTTTAGAAACAGAGTGGTGAATTCTGCTGCTTTTTATTCAGTCCAGGATTCTAGTGTGTGGGATGGTGCCCCTACATCCTGGGAGGGTCTTCCTACCTCAGTCACCTAATCTAGAAAACCTCTTGCAGACATGTGAGAGGTTTTATTTCCATAATGATTCTTGAGTCCCATGAAGTAAGTTGGTAGCCAAGATTAGATATCACAGATATTTTTTACTGGGGCCTGAATGTTTCAGTATTATTAGACTCTGGAAACTTCCTTTTTTGTCATTCACTCAGTCATTTGGTTTGTTTGTTTGTTTGTTTGTTTGTTTGATGGAAATCAACCCCAGGGCCTCACACCTGCTAGACAAGCACTCTTGCACTAAGCTAGGCATCAGATCTTGGCGTCCTCTCTTGTTAGCAGGCTTTATTATCTACTTAGTTGTGGAAGGGAGCGATTCACTTTTGTAATTTGCCAGGTGAAGGTAGTAATTCAGACTTTCTACTGGGCCTCAACTGATACCACCTTAAAGGAGGTGAGGGCAATTACTTATCACTCCTTTCCTAGTAACCTCTACTGGCCCTGGGGATTGTCTGTTGTACTCTTAACCTCTGGGTTGATTATTGTAATATCCTGGCTGACAGTCCTCTGATACTAGCCAGGCCAGGGAATTACCACATTACTACAAAGGGTAAAGAGAGTCCAGAATGTACTTCTTAGGACCTGAGGAATGGTCTCTCAAGAGCAGGTTCAAATGTCACTTAGCATTGGGATTTTTACATCTGAAGAAAGTAGAGAAGAACTTTGCTCTTCCCATTCCAATCTTTCTGTGGTACTGTAGTTAGACTGTTTAGATGCATAGACCCCTATAGGCTGCCATCTGTGATTGAATAGGCTCCTCTGAAAAACTCTAGAGGGCAGGGTTGTTAATCTAGGTACTGTTGAAGTTGGCCCGCCTATAAAGCCTCGGTAGTTAACAAGGTACAAGTAGTCACTCCTCATTACGTGTGGATTGGGAAATGGAGGAACTATGAACCAATGGCAAGATTTTATAAGCTTTCTAATATTCCATAGCATTCTTTAAGTCTCTGGGTGTGAACATATCTGAAGCTGAACTTAATTTGTTCTGGAGGAGAAACTCATTATTTTGAGAAGCACGATTCTTCTGAATTGTTTAATTATATTGCTAGTCAGATTTCTTGTCCTCAGGTGTAAACCTTGACTTGCTAAAACAGTTTATAGTCTTGGAAGGCAGGCTCTCTGAGCTATTCTAAAATGGTAACAGTTTTATTTCTATTTTTTGAAATTCAGTTCTAATTGTGTGTCTCTCATTTCTCTTTTAGTCTTGTGAAAATGCCATTGTATGCTGGAAACCTGGCAAAATGGAGGATGATATAGATAAAATTAAACCTAGTGAGTCTAATGTGACTATTCTTGGGCGATTTGATTACAGCCAGTGTGACATTTGGTACATGAGGTTTTCTATGGATTTCTGGCAAAAGGTAGCACATAATTTTACATTTGGAATTGTCTTCTGAAACACTATAATTCTAGCCTTTCTTGCCCTGTCTTCCTCCTCATCCTCTCACCTTGGTTGTACAGATGTGACTTGCTTTGGCTACCTACCTGGGCACTACACATTATCTGCAGTGTTATAAAAGGAAGGGCAGTTAGGTGTCAGCAATGTTACTTTCCTAATACCTGTTCCTAAGATAACAATATTTTAATATGTTTTATCATACACAGCTTTTTTTTTTTTTTTTTTTGGTAGAAAAATAAGAGGAAATAAGTATGGAAGGTAAAATAACTATATGTAAAGGAATCTGCCGTTTTGTCAGATTAAGTGAGCATTTCTCTAACAGAGCCTTAGAAGAGCATCTCACTCTTTCTATAATTCTCTAAGGTAAAGGAAAAGTACCGCACTCTTTAATAAGACTTAGAGCCTTAGTTTTTCAGGATTCCAGGGAAATGCTAATTGTTCTTACTTTTTCTTATAAACCAGTAACACAGATGCAAAATGAGTCAGCTGGGCCATGGGGCTGGGGCATAGGCTTGTGCAAGCAAGGAAGCTGTCCTAGGATTGCTGGAATGCCTTAGAGCCTGGTGCTGGGTGATTTGATGTTTTCAATTCTGTTTACACAGATGCTTGCATTGGGCAATCAGGTTGGCAAACTGTATGTTTGGGATTTAGAAGTAGAAGATCCTCATAAAGCCAAGTAAGTATAGAAATTTCTAAAATGTTCTAAATTGTAGCTTTCTTATGCCATCCTTAAATATTAATTTTTGAGGTGCTGGGGGTCAAACTCAGGGCCTTCCTTATACATGCTAGGCAAGTAAGTATATTACCACTGAGCTGTGTTGTGTTATAGCCTAATTTCAAATGTTTTAATATTTCAATTAACTAATATTTCTACTGTGGTGACAAGACAAATACAGCAAACATGATGAAATTTGAGAATGAATTCTTAATGAAGACGGGCTGGCTTTATACTACACTTTTCTCCTATACTCTTTAAGGGAAATGCTGTTCTGGGTGCTGTTTAACTCTTGTCACGTTTCCCCTAGATGCACAACACTGACCCATCATAAATGTGGCGCTGCTATTCGACAGACCAGTTTTAGCAGGGATAGCAGCATCCTCATAGCTGTCTGCGATGATGCCAGCATTTGGCGTTGGGATCGACTTCGATAAACTGGTTTTTCCTAGTAAGAATTAGAATATGTTGTCTGTGTAAACTAGAATTAATGTATCTTGCTAGTAAGGGCACATAGAGCATTTAGACTTGTTTTTCAGCATTCGATCAGGCTGAGCTGAATGTAGTGATGTTTACATTGTTTACATTCTTTGTACTGTCTTCCTGCTCAGACTTTACTGCTTTTAATAAAAATTTATTTTTGTAAAGCTGTGTTATTTTTATTGTGATGGAAACAAACTGGAAGAAATAAAGTTATACCATATCTTTTTGTAATGTTTACTTTAACTGGAGAAAACTATATTCTATGAAGTCTTATTTCGAGACAGGGTTTCTCTGTGCAGCCCTGGCTGCCCTGGAACTCACTCTGTAGACTTGGCTGGCCTCAAACTTAGAAATCCTCCTGCCTCTGCCTCCCAAGTGCTGGGATTAAAGGGGTGCGCCACCACCACCTAGCTACTATGAAATCTTTAAGTGTAAATTGTATACCTAAACTAAAATTGTGGCTCTGCCACCATGTAGCCTTGGATATTGTCTTAGTTACTGTTCTTGGTCATGTTCTGTGAAGAGACATATGACCAAGGCAACTCTTATAAAAGAGCAGCATCAAAGCCTACCTACCCCCATTGACACACTTCCAACAAGGCCACACCTCCTGTCCCTTTCAAATATTGCCATTCTGGTGATTAAGCCTTCAACTATCTGAGCCTATGGGGACCATTCTTATTTAAACCACCATAAATAGGTAATTTTGTAGCTTGTACTTTAGTTTTCTTACATTTAAAGCAAGCATACCTTGTTTAATGATATATGAGCTATTTTGAACATTATTTGCTGAGTAATAAGTTCTGAGCTGCGGGAACAGTTCAGTAGTTAAGATTTAAGAGCACTGGCTGTTCTTCCAGAGAACCTGGATTCAATTCTTAGCACCCACATGGTAGTTCACAACTGTTGTGTAACTCCAGTCTTAGTGGACACTGTTCTCTTTTGACCTCTAAAAGGACCAGGTATGGAAAGCCATGCCAAGCACCCGTACACAAAAATTAATTTTAAGCTAAAGGTTACTGAAATTAGGTATTAATGGACTCATCAGATTTGGTAGAGGGGCTGGTGACCTGAGTTCCATTCCCAGGACTTCCTAGAGTGAAAACTGTGCTCTTACCGCCACTTGTGTGCACCTGCATATACAATATGTTTTTTTCTAAAGAATTTGGTAGCATTTAGAACTTTTTTGTTTTTTTCAAGACAGGGTTTCTTTGTGTAGCCCTGGCTGCCCTGGAACTCACTCTGTAGACCAGGCTGGCCTCCAACTCAAATAAATCGTCCTGCCTCTCCCTCCCAAGTGCTGGGATTAAAGGTGTACACCACCACCACTGCCCGGCTAGAAGTGTGTGTGTGTGTGTGTGTGTGTGTGTTTATAACTAGGTCAAATTAACCTAAGTGGAGATGTCCTCAATGGAACAGAGGAGGAGGTTACAGAATGAAATGGCTATGTAGTGTTAACCTTTTATAAAAAGATAATGGCTTAGTAAGACGGGTCTCAGAGTTAGTATGTTTTGGACTTGGGTGATAGATGTATTGCAAGAGTTAGGATAAGGCTAGAGAAATGGATCAGCATATAAAGTTGCTTGCTGTACAAGCCTTCAGAAATTAGATCTCAGCAACCATGTAAAGTGGTAGCCATGGTCACATGCATGCCTATAACCCCAATGCTATCCTTTGCAGAAACCAGAGTCTGAAATTGCTGCCTTAAGGGAAAGGTAGACAGTGTTAGGGCAAGACACTTGGTAATCTGGCTTCCATTCAATTGTTTCCTGCACACTCACGGTCCACGATCACACATAGCTAAGGAAGATAGAAGAAAAAAAGGTAAGCCAGGGAAATACAAGATTGAATTTTGTCAAGACAGCCACCCTATTAATATCACCTTTCTAGCATCTGGCATACTGAGGAAGGACCATGACTTTGAGAACAGCTGAGATACATCACAAAATCCTGTCTCAAGAATGAGCTGCTTGGGAGGCAGAGCAGGTGAATTTCTGAGTTGGAGGCCAGCCTGGTCTACAGAGTTAAGTTCCAGGACAACCAGGGCTACCCAGAGAAACCTTGTCTCGAAAAGCCAAAAAAAAAAAAAAAAAAAAGAATAAACTGTTACTTGAAGGCAGGCAAAGATAGTCAATGAGTTTGCCATACTTGTCTGACAGCCTGGCGTCCATTTCTGGAATTCATGGAAACACACCCTTTAGTTTGTTTTTTGAAGCTAGATTATGAATGTCATATTCTGACTAAAGTCATTTGTGATGATAACAGATGGTCCCCTAGAAAGTAGCTTTCCCAAGAACTTAAATGCTACAACTCTGGGGACAAGAAGATGTGTAAGTCAGAGTTTGTTTTGTTTGCAGACACTTAATCAAGAATACCATCGTACAACATGGGCCTACCTAGAGTATAACTTGATCTAAACTCCCTCTTCTTAGCTAGGGAGTGCCATTAAGTGCTTGCCCGGCAGTCACAGCATCCTAAATTCAGTTTTCTCCTCATGCATGCATACACATAACACGCAGCCAGTGACCTCTGAGTTCTACATTTTGTTACACAACAAAGAGCTGGTTCTTTATTGGATTACACCTTCAATAGTGAAGATACATTTTGTTTTGTTTTGTTTTGTTTTCGAGACAGAGTTTCTCTTTGTAGCCCTGGCTGTCCTGGAACTAACTCAGTAGAACAGGCTGGCCTCCAACTCAGAAATCCGCCTGTGCCTGGCTCCCAAGTGCTGGGATTAAGGGCATGTACCACCACTGCCCTTAATGTAGCCCTTAGGTGTGAAGGTTCCTTTTTATGTTGTGGACCAGTGTGGATGTGTATGCAAGCTACAATGCCCATGTGGAGGTCAGATGACAACTTGTGGGAACCGGCTCTCTCCTACCATAATAGGTCTTGGGGACTGCACTTAGGTTAGCGACAGGCTTTTTGGCAAGTGCCTTAGCCCATTGAACCATCTCATTGGCTCCAAGGAACATTCTCTACGCCTTTTTTTTTTCTTTGTTTTGATGCTATGTAGCCTGAATTTATCCCAAACACTCCTGCCTCAGCCTCCTTGAGAATGTAGGTGAATGCCACTGGCTTAGTCATGGAACTTTTGAAACTATACAAGTGATAAAACATGGACATCTCAAAAGTTGGTAAGACTTAACTGGCAGAGGTTTCAGGTGTCCCTACATTGTCGATGTCATTTTGAGCAGAGAGCATGTGCTCTCTTCCCACAGGCCTGAAGGGCATAATGGTAAATGCTGGGCAGGTATAAGGAATACAGTAAGCTGACCTGTAAATTGCAGAACGAGGTCTTTTATACCCCCTGATCTACATGCACATGTGCATGCCCAGCTACAAAATGCCCAAGATACAAACTGAAAACACAGCTTGTGTTTTAAAATGTGACTGTAAGATTATGATGGTAGGGGCTGGTGAGATGGCTCAGCGGGCAGGAGCACTGACTGCTCTTCTGAAGGTTGTGTGTTCAAATCCCAGCAACCACATGGTGGTTTACAACCACCCGTAATGAAATCCGACACCCTCTTCTGGTGGTCCAAAGACAACTACCGTGTACTCATTTATAATAATAAATAAAATAAATCTTAAAAAAATAAATAACTACATCATAAAACCGTTTGTGTCATTATAGGCCGGGCGGTGGTGGCGCACACCCTTAATCCCAGCGGTTGGGAGGCAGAGGCAGGCGGATTTCTGAGTTGGAGGCCAGCCTGGTCTACAGAGTGAGTTCCAGGACAGCCAGGGCTATACAGAGAAACCCTGTCTCAAGAAAAAAAAAAAGATTATGATGGTAACTGACGTCAGCTTGAAGGGCCTAGAATCATCAGAGAAAAAATCTGGGCCTGGCTGTGAAGGATTATTTAGATTAAATTAACTGAGTTACAAAACCAATCCTAAGTATGTGTTCCCATTCCTAGGGCCAGGGTCCTGAACTGGGCATCAACATTCATCATGTCTGCTTTTCCTGATGGCTGGTGCGATGTGAACAGCCTTCTGTCCTGGCAGCCACTCCTTTCCCAGCACTGACAGACTGCATCCCCTCAAACTAAGTTAAAATAAACCTTTCTTCTCTTAAGTTGCCATTTATTTTGCCATAGCATCACAAAATGTAATACAAAGTTCTAAACCAAAAAATTTTCTTTCCATTTTTTTAAAGAAGCTTCACAGGGCAGTGGTGGTGCACGGCTTTAATCCCAGCATTTGGGAAGCAGAGACAGGCAGATTTCTGAGTTCCAGGACAGCCAGGGCTATACAGAGAAACCCTGTCTCGAAAAAACCAAAACCAAAAAAAAAAAAAGAACTTGCTACTTAGTGCCTTTCCAAGTAAAGTTAAAAATCTTATGTAATTAGCATGCAGTTCAGTATTAGCCCTCACATTGTATCAATTGAACAAGCACAGAAACTAAACAAGTGATATTTTATGATCTATACATATGTGTGCATTTTGTTCTTACCAGTACAGTATAAACAGTGCTTAGAAATAATTCAATGGAGGATAACAGTCACACTAGTGAAAAAAGCTGTGATCTTTCTGTGTTCAACGTGTAAGATTAAGTTTTCAAACTGTACTGTGGGAATTTAGCCATTAGTTAAATTCAGTGGGAGACTGGCTCCCAGAACCTAGAAACAATGGGAGACCAGCAGTTCCCAGGACCCAAGAATAAGAGAACCAAGACAACTTGGCCCGAGAACCCAGAAACAACCTGGGCCAAAACAATTGCCAGGTGGCTAGCCCGCCCCTGGACCCTAGCAGGAGCCAGCACCAATCAGAAACCACCGCATACCTTCCCCTTACCCCAGTCTTCCCTTTTGTCCAGCAACTGCACAGGAATAAAAAGCTGCCTAAGACCTTGCTCGGGGCCAGACTCCTCTACCCTTGTGAGGGATATGAGTCTCGCCCCAACTAGCTGGAATAAAAAGCCTCTTGCAGATTGCATCAAGTCCATGTCTTGGTGGTGTGTGGGGTCGTCGCTCCCAGGATTTGAGTGTGGGAATCCCTCTGGGAATCTCACAAAAGTCAGTTCTGTTTGTAACTGAGAACATGGCCTCCTGGAGCTGTCAGCACTACTGCCTACCCTGCAGTACATGTGACTTGCTTACCAGGCACTTGTTTGGAAACTTGCTGAATTCTACACATTATGAGTCCACTGACATGCCTGTCATGAGGGAGTGGCAAGAAACAGCCGAGGTGTGATTTCCTGTCTGAACACGCATGTCCCACTGAACTTTGGAAATGCAAGTCCAAAGATAAAATTATTAAGAATTTCTAGATGCAGACAGCAGCATTAAACAAAACATAGGGCTTTTCTGAGGAGCAGAGAGGTACCGGGCCTCAAGACAGCACTAGACTTTACAGGGGAGGCCTGGAGAGTTAAGTTGCAGAGCTCAAAAGCCAGCTCAGTCAGTCAACGGGTTCTCCAGTGTGGGAGTGAGGATTAAAAAGATAAAGACAATTAGACAACACTGCAGCATGACCCCAGCCAGTTTTGAGGCTGAAGTGGGTTTGTTTTTTCCAGTCTGCCTTTCTACCATTTTGAGTACATGTAAATAATAAGGTCAGTTCTAGGTTAAGGAACAAACAAGGCAATAAACAAAGTCCGGAGATCCCAGTTTCTAGCAGCTTATCAGGATGACCAAGATAAAAGGAATGTCACATCTCTCAGCTGAGTTTACCTGGAGTTTTGTATTAGCCCAAATGTAAGCATTCTTATCTGAGCCCACTTCCCTGTCCTCTCCCAAGGTCAAATTCTTGCCAGACCTTACTTCCTTATCGTAGCCCAAAGTCAAGTTCCTACCAAGTTTCTAGAAGTGATCCCAAAAGCTCTCCACATGTCCTATATTCTTTTCTCGTGGTGTACTGTAGTACTAAATGATAAAACCTGTCAAACTGCAAATTTATATAGCTACACACAACACAAGACAGGGCCAGGTGTGACAACTTAAGATACTTTCTTACATTTTTGATTGTGAGCCTATCCTTTAATGGCTGAGCCATCTCTCCAGCCTTCCTTCCTTCCTTCCTTCCTTTCTTCCTTCCTTTCTTCCTTCCTTTCTTTCTTTCTCCCTTCCTTCCTTTCCTTCTTTCTTTCTTTCTTTCTTTCTTTCTTTCTTTCTTTCTTTCTTTCTTTCTTTCTTTCTTTCTTTCTTTCCT
>JADRCD010216671.1:0-13794 GCA_019843815.1 Montemys delectorum
TGAGCATAGGAGACCTCAGAGCCCTCCCCCACAGTGACATTTCCTCCAACAAGACCACACACCTCCTTATAATGCCAGTCCCTATGCGCCAAGCATTCAAACACATGAGTCGATGGGGACCATTCTATTCAAATCATAACACCAGGGCACCAAGGAATTTCTTCTCTGGTGAGTCATATGAACGGACTCACTCATACAATATTTATTTGTTTTTCTGGCTCCTTTCACTTAGCATAACGTTTTCCAAAATTCATCCATGTTGGGGTATGTGTTAATACTTTATAACTTTTTGTTTTGTTTTGTCTTTTTTTTGTTTTGTTTTAAAGATTTACTTATTTATTATATGCAAGTACACCGTAGCTCTCTTAAGACACTCCAGGAGAGAGTGTCAGATCTCATTACAGATGGTTGTGAGCCACCATGTGGTTGCTGGGATTTGAACTCAGGTCCTTCGGAAGAGCAGTCAGTGCTCTTAACCGCTTAGCTATCTCTCCAGCCTTTTTTTTTTTTTTTTTTGAATCAGGTTTTCCCTATGTAGCCTTGGCTGTCCTGGAACTTATTTGGTAGACTAAGCTGGCCCTGAACTCATAGAGATTACCCTGTCTCTACAGGGCACCAGGATACCACCTGGCTATTTTATAACTTTTTTCAAAATAATTTATTTATAGCCTGGCAGTGGTGGTCGCACACGCCTTTAATCCCAGCACTTGGGAGGCAGAGACAGGCAGATTTCTGAGTTCAAGGCCAGCCTGATCTACAGAGTGAGTTCTAGGACAGCCAGGAGTATACAGAGAAACCCTGTCTCAACCACCCCCCCCCAAAAAAAAATTTATTTATTTTAATTTTATGTACATTGGTTTTTGCCTGCATGTATGTCTGTTTGAGGGTGTGAGATCTTAGAGTAACAGACAGTGTGAGCTGCCATGTGGATGCCACCCGGTCCTCTGGAAGAGCAGCCAGTGCTCTTAACCACTGAACTATCTCCACAGGCCCCTACTTTATAACTTTTTATGGTTGAAAAAATACTCCACTGTATGGAGCTGGAGAGGTAGATCAGTTGGTAGAGTGTTTGCCTACCACACACAAAGCTGGCCTGAGTTCAATCCCCAGTACCATATAAACCAACCATGATGACTCCTGCTTGTAATTCTAGCATATAGCAGTTGGAGGTAGGTGGTTCAGAAGTTCAGAAGTTCAAGATCGTCCTCTACCACATAGAGAATTCAAGGACAGCCTGGACCACATAATACTCTGCTCACAAAAGAAGCCGCATGTGGTTTTTGCCATTGGGCATGACATTTTTTTTTTTTTTTTTTTTTTTTTTTTGAGGTCGGGTCTCATTTTGTAACTGAGGCTGGCCTTACCCTTGGCATCTTCCTCATGAGTGCTGGAATCACAGTTGTGCACTACCAGACCGAGCTTGGATTCTGGATTTACTCGTTCATCAGTTGATGAACGTTTGGGTTGTTTAACTCTAGCTGCTATGAATAATGATTCTAGGTTTGTAAAAAAACCATGCTTTTGGGCTGGCGAGATGGCTTAGAGGGTAAGAGCACTGACTGCTCTTCCGAAGGTCCTGAGTTCGGATCCCAGCAACCACATGGTGGCTCACAGCCACTCGTAATGAGATCTGACGCCCTCTTCTGGTGCATCTGAAGACAGCTGCAGTGAATTACTCCGGAGTGGAGCGAGTGGGCCGGCAGAGGTCCTGAGTTTAATTGCCAGCAGCCACATACATGATGGTTCCTGGCCATCTATACAGCTACAGTGTACTCATACACATAAAATAAATAAAATAAATCTTTTAAAAAAAAATCATGCTTTTTTTTTTTTTTGAGACAAAGTTTCTCTGTATAGCCCTCATTATCCTGTAACTCACTCTAGACCAGGCTAGTCTCGAACTCACAGAGATCTGCCTGGCTCTGCCTCTTGAATGCTGGGATTAAAGGTGTCTGCCACCACCTGGCATTCATTTTTCTTGAGTACATACCTAGATTTCGGCTTTGGGCTTTCAGGATCATGTGACCACTTCTCCAGGCCTCACTCACTCTGGCCTGTGTCTGTGCTTCTTAGGTGAGGCTCTGGGTTCAGCCCATAGGGACAAGATAGAGAAGACTCTGAGAGCATGGGGTGGGGGTGGAGGCAAAACTTGGTTTGGAGAGAATAAAAGTTGCTGTCTATAACATTTTACCTGTCTTGACTATATGACTCTGAAGCCAGAAGTGGCAGGCCTCAGACCAATTAAAGCTCAATTGTTAAGTAGTTGGGATTAAGTAAAGAATTAATCACCAGGGCTCCTTTCTCTCTTGCCTGGAAGCCTTGCTTCTCACTGGGCAGGGGAGAGGGAGGCTTGGAGCAATTAACTTTAATTGAACCAGGAGAAGAAAGTCACTCCTACAGAAAGAAAAACTTTTTTTTTTTAAAGATTTATTTATTTGTTTTATGTGTATGAATACACTGTAGCTGTACAGATGGCTATGAGCCATCATGTGGCTGCTGGGAATTGAACTCCGGCCCTGCTCGCTCCAGGGTAATACACTGTAGCTATCTTCAGACACACCAGAAGAGGGCATCAGATCTCATTACGGATGGTTGTGAGTCACCATGTGGTTGCTGGGATCCAAACTCAGGACCTTCAGAAGAGCAGTCAGTGCTCTTACCCGCTCGACCCATCTCGCCATCCCGGAAAGAAAAACTTTTACACAGCAAATGTGCATAAAAACATACTTACATTCAGACAGACATTCATACACACATTCACCTTTTTGTTGAGCCCAACAATCTGTCTCATCAACTTAAATACACATACATCTATACTTACATATGCATATATATGGTAGACAGAGCAAAAGCCCAAGCACCAGTGTATAAAGAACTCCCGCACTCTAGATGAAATTAAGGTCTAACCTTCATTGCGTAGAGAAAGAAAAAGCTTCTACCTTTCTATTGCTAAATGAAAGAAACCCAAGTCTGTTAGAAAAAGCCCTGTCCTTGTCAGTAGGAAGCCAGTTCTATCCTGTCTCACAGTGAGAAGCCTGCCTGCTGCTTTCTGCTCTCTCTGCAGCGCCTTCTCTGCTCTCTGTGCTCTATCCTGCTCATCTCTCTCCTTAGCTCCTCAGCTCTGTTATATTCTTTCTCTCTTCTCTTTCCCCCCAACTCTACTGTATGCTGCTGGGTTTTGCTGTCTCTTCTGCTTCCATTTTGCTTCTACTCTGCTTCTCATCTCTTCTCCTTCTGCCTACTTACTGTCATCGTTCCTAGTCTTTGTACTTTTTTAGTAGAATAGAGCACATTAGGTATTCCAAGCCTCTTTTTTTCAGAAGTTCACAAAAATTCAAACATAACCTTCAAATTATAAACTGAATAAGGAGTTACAACAGAGATGTTCCTATGTGTCTCCACTAAGCTGGTTATCTAACTAAACATTCATTATCTGCCACTAGCTCCACAGGTTCACTGAGATTTTAAAACTATAATTCTAAGTTAGCACATTTCTGAGAGGCTTATTTATCATCTGACTTGTGTCTCATTAGTATTGAAGATTTGTATAGATAAATCCAGTCAATATTTTATCTTCTGTACTTGCACCTAAAATAAATAATTCATCCCCAGTTTATGGCCTTTAGTTATCAGATAATAGTTTACAGCCTAAAGGAATATTATCCTTAATCCTAAATCCGTTACACACCTACTTTCTATTTTAGTGCAATTAACTCCTGACGTACGAAGACCCGCAGAGTCCTAACTGCAGTTTTCATATTACAGAGGGCCCAAAATTACTTGTGCAATCTTAGGAATTCTATAGGATTATTATTTGATATTAAGTAATCATCTATTTGTCTACATAGCATTGCTGCAAAAGAGTGTATCTTTGTTGATCTGCAGAAAATCTGCCCAATAGGGTGGACTGATGCCCAGGAATTGTTATATTAATTTACTAATGACAAAAAAGGCATAAAGAGTCAATCCTGAGATGAAGTCTCTCAGGCCTTGCTTCCAAGAGCTCATCCGTTGCAGACCATGCAAAAAAAAAACCAAAAAAACAAAAAAAAACCAAACCAAACCAACCAAACCAACCAACCAACTAACCAAACAAACAAACAAACAAACAAACAAAAGGTAGACCATTTCAGGAAAGCCATCCACTAGCCTTACCCTCTCCTTCATGACTGTGACAGAAGAAGACATTGTCTTTGTCATCAGAGGTTACACTTGACAGTCAGAGGATGACAGACATGTTTAGTCATGCATTGATTAGTGTCAGTAAATGACTGGGGAACGCCTTTGTGGCTATGTTTCCACCCTAAGTCATGGCTTATAAACAATATAACCCAGTGGCTAGAGAGATGGCAAAATTGGCTAAGTTTTGTGATGTAAGTATGAAGATCAGAGTTTGACCTCCAGAACCCAGGTAAAAGATGCTGAGCATGGGGGCTGGTGAGATGGCTCAGTGGGTAAGAGCACCCGACTGTTCTTCTGAAGGTCCTGAGTTCAAGTCCCAGCAACCACATGGTGGCTCACAACCATCTGTAATGAGATCTGACGCCCTCTTCTGGTGCGTCTGAAGTCAGCACAGTGTACTAATGTATAATAATAAATAAATCTTAAAAAAAAAAAAAAAAAGATGCTGGGCATGGTGGCATGTAACTTTAATCCCAGGGCAAGACAGAGACATCAGGTCCCTGAGGTGTGCTAGCTAGAAGGTCTACCCTTCTTGGTGAGTTCCAGGCCAGTGAGTTATCCTGTCTCAATAAAGCGAGGTGGATGGTGCAGAGGACAGCTAACATTGTCCTCTGACATCCCTATAAACGTCACACAAACAAGCACACACACAAGCCATGTTCTTGATCTGCAGAGAATCCACCCAATAGGGCTGGCTAATGTCATCTAAGAGAGGCTGCTCTGTATCATATTGTAATACTAAATATTGGCTCCTATGGTCTGGCCACCCACTGCCTCTTCTCTTGTCTCCTGAGGACTTCTGCCCAGTGTGCCCTTATCTATCGATTCACAACCCTGGACACCAGGGCTCGAGCCTGTTTGGCTAAGTCACTATGAGCTAATTGAAGACACCAAGATGAGCTCTCAAGGACACTGAGATGCAAGTCAGGAGGGGCTTTCAGCCAGGAGACAATGCCTTTGTCCTCATGGGAAATTTGCCTACAAATTTTTGACTAATTATTTCCCTAACCTCTTTGGACTATACTTTGAGACACATATTTCTTATTACCCCCTACTTTCCCAGAGGGAAATGCAAGGTTAACCTTCACTTGTGTTGGCTTGTTTGTTTGTTTGTTTGTTTTCAGACAAATCACTGAACTCACCAACTGGTTCATGCCTATATTTCCAGCTACTTGAAGAAGAAAGGAGGAAGAAAAAAAGAGAGAGAGAAAAAAGAGAAAAGACTGGGGATGTAGCTCACTAGTGAAGTATTTGCTTAGCATGTATGAGGCCCTGGGCTCAAATTCCAGTACTGGATAAAAATAAAAAGAGAGTCAGAAGGTAAAGTCCATGGGGACCCAGCCCTGTCAGTCCCCTCTAAGACCTTGCAGAACATAAGAGGATATGCTTTCTGGGGACTGTTTTCGAGGATGTACCTGCCAGGTGCAGAGGGGCTGAAGAAAGCCACATGCTGAGTCCTGTGAACAATAACAAAGAGCCCCTTCCACACTTGACTGCCTGGCCGGAGTGCTTGCACCTCTCAGGCTTGCTTGTCCCCTCCTCATGGAAGCCACCTACTCCCAGTCACCTTATCCTATTTCCAAGCACAGCAAGGCCTCCCTCTGACAGATAGCATGTGGGACTGTCCTTGTATTTTCTCATTGACTATAATCCTACATTGCTGAATGTGTCCTACCACATCAAAAGTTCTAGAAGTGAAGCTGGTTGCCTGCTCCCAGGCAGAGGGTTCAGAGCTGGCACTTGTGAGCCAATGCCACCCTCTGATACCCTATCTTTTACTGTCCCTACTTTCTACAGAGGCCACTGACGCTCTCCCCTACCTCGAGAGGGCTCTGCCCAATGCTTCTTGAGGATTCCAGGACTCTGCCAGGTCACTGTTGATGACTATCAGCCTCAGTCAGGGCTACTTGACATCAGCAGAATGTGCAGTGCTCCTACTGTGTAGAGCCTTCCTCTCACCTGTGTTCCTACTGTGCAGAGCCCTCCTCTCACCTGCCTGGGTGGGTGTTCCCAAGCACACACAGATTGCTTGGTGGCTCTTGTCTGAGTTAAATGCACTTGAGGATGGAGTCTTCAGGGCAGGTGGGGTCTGTTGTGTGGTCCCTGCTCCTGGCCTGGAACTAGAAACCACCCTGGGGTTTCTTACAACCCAGACTGGTCTGGAATTCACTATGTAGCCAAGGATGACCTTTAACTTTTGATTCTTCTACCTCTGGGTATGTTACAGGTGTAGAACACTATGTCCATTTTTTTCTGTACTGTGTTGAGCTCAGAGTCTTTCTGGATGCTAGGCAAGCACTCTGCCAAGGGAGATAGAGTCCCCCGCCTCTCTCTCCACTCTCCCTCCCGTCCTTGATGTTTGCAAGCTAGTCACTGAATCGATGATAGAGTCACTAGCTCAGATGGCAGACATGGCATGGGATCTGGTTCCCTGGGACAAAGGCTGGTGCAGAGGGCATGTGAATAAATCATGAGGGGCCCACAACAGGCCAGCAGGCCACAGCTGACCTCATTCTGGAAGTGAGAGTAAGCAGCTGTGTGGTGAGTGGCTGGGATGTGGCAAGGGGCAAGGGGCTGTGTGGCGCCTTTACCCTTGTTCTTTGAGAAGAGCTTACAGGTCAGGGGAGTGGTTCACCCAGGAGGTGAGGAAGCAGAGGTGGAAACAGAGGTATCCTGGGGCTCCAGGTGGGGAAGAGAGGAGCAGGCGGCATACTTTTCCAGAATCTTGGAGCTGTCCTGGGAAAGAGAATGATGGAAGGGTGGGAAGGGCAAACAGATAAAGCCCTCTGGGAAATAGTGAAAGGGCAGAGAGAGACAGACAGACGGAGAGACACAGAGACAGATACAGAGAACAGAGACAGAGATACAGAGAGACACAGAGACTGAGAGAGACAGAAAGACACAGAGACAGACAGAGACATAGAGACAGACAAACAGACAGAGACAGAGAAACAGAGACAGGGACAGAGAGACACAAAGACAGAGACAAACAGAAAGAGACAGAGAGACAGAGACAGAGAGAAACTGAGGGGAACAGTGAGAGACTGAGAGGGCCTGAGGGTCATAAGAACACTGCTCTACCAAGACAGAGACGTAGCCTAGGCCAAGCCAAAGCAGATGGAGAGCGAGCAGGATACGGAGCAGGAAGAACATGTTAGGACCACCAACCATAGAGGTGCAGGCAGGGCAAGGGACTGGAGGCCAGCCAGCTTGGGAGCCTGGCCACCTGGATCAGCAAGGAGCCCCAGGGTGTAGTCTATGGTCCTGTGAAGTTGGGAAGCACTCTAGGAGGAAGGTGAAGATTTCAAACATGGACTACGGGAGCAGCAATGGAAGAAGGTAGTGACCTTAGAGGAGCCAGGCTCTCCTAACTCCCAGGGACGGAAACGAAACATAGCCACAGCTCGCACTGAGCCACCTACCTACAGGTTGAGGAGACCCAGCTGGGACAGAAAACGTACCACACCTATATCCATGGCCCTACCTGAGGGCCCAGCAGATGGCAGCCTCCCTGAAGGGGACTCCAGTCCATCCACGGGCACTGCAGGACCCAGCCAAGACATAGCCAGCCCTACTGCCCGAAGACGGGCCCTCCTCCGTGAGCTAGAAGCCCAGGTGCAGGCTGCCTATGGACAGGTAAGGGACACCAACGGTTCTTTACTAAGGGACCCCAAATCCCAGCTGGCTATAAAACACACCCAGAACCAAGTCCGCATACAGGTGACCAGAGTGGTCAGGAGAAGTTAGGGAATCCATCTACCACCTCTGTTGACACTGAGGGACTGGTACCCAGAGCTGATCCTTCATGTACAATGTCAAGCTCTGAATAGATACAGGGTTTTGACAGGGGTGCACAGGAACTTTAGACTGGACCAAGATAAAAGGAGATAGGCTCTCTCTCTCTCTCTGAGGAATTCATCCCCCAGTCTCCAGTTGCCACATTGGGAGAGATGAGAATCCAGCTGGTCCAAGCACTGGGTCCTTACTTCTTCCAGAGGGATCCAAGCCTGCTTCTGAAGGTGCTGATTGGGGGAGATTAGTGTAAGGATGAGAGAAGGATGGTTGGAGGGGGGGGGGCTGTTCAGACCCTCCTGAGGAAGATCTGGGAGACTGTGCCTTCCAGGGGGCCTTGGCTCTGAGTAAACCCACACACACACTCACAGAGATACTCAGAGATAATCCCGGATTGGATTAGGGCCCAAGCCCCGGGCCCAGGGCTCCCCGCCTGCCCACCCGCTCCTGATCTTGCCCACAAAACCCCAGGAAAATCCTCTCCAGTGCTCCCAGGCTGTCCCTGGAAACAGCAGGGGGCTGGCAGAATCCACAGCATCCTCTCAGGACTCAGGGCCTGGCATGGTTCAGAGACCCATGGGGAACTGTGCCAAGAGGCCCTGGCACCGGGGGTCTAAGGTAGGAAGTGAAGGGGAGAGACATAAAGCCAGAAACCTGGGTGGTCCCATGCATTGGGCAGGTAGTACCCAGAGACCTGGGGGTACTGGGCTGGATTAGAGATTGGCCTCAGAGGAGACGGAGGGGATATCTGTATGCTTTCTTTGAAGGAGATGTTTTCTTGGACTTCCCCAGTCTTGCCTAGGTCTTCCCTGCTAAGCTGATAGGCCAGCTACCCATTCTGTGCAGGCCTGACTCTCTCAGCTTTAACCGGGGTAACCAGAGCTAGAGGCCAGGTCTTGTTCTGCTACAGGCTTCCTCACTGACCTGACCAAGGCCCTCACCTCTTCTGGAATTTAATTTACCCAACTGAACAGTTGGGGGTGAACTCTTCCAGCCTGGAGTGTTGATGGGTCTTGTGTACCTAGAGGCCCCTCCCCTCTGTCAGGTGCTAGGCTCCCTAGAGAGGACCAGCTCATGAGGGCTGGAGAGGGGCTACAGGAGACCGGGCTACATGGGCATTGCTCCAGCTCATGGCTCACTTTGCCACAGGAACGCTGGCAGTGGCCTGGATCCCCCCTAGGGGGCTCCCGCCCCAGCCCTGGCCCCAGAGCTGAGGAGCAGGAGGGGACACAGGGCTACTCAGTTCTCGGCAGCCTGGTGGGGCCAGCATGCATCTTCCTTCGACCCAGCATCGCCGCTACCCAGCTCGTATGTACAGCCTGCTGTTCTGGTCCCTTAGCCTCATCACTCCCAAGTAGGCGTGAAGGCTAGAGAGGACGGCAGAGGAAAGACATGCCATCCTAAGGGTGGGGCAGAGCTTGGGGAACTCCCATACCAGGCATGGAGTTGGGTACGAACCCAAGAAACAGCCACCTGAGAGTTGGGGTGCAGTCCAGTGGCAGAACACTTGCTTATAGCAAGCCCAGGGTTACATCTCCAGCACTGCAAAAATAGAAAGGAAGTGCTTTTGAGGGAAGATGGCTGGAGAGGTGGGGGAGTCCTCAGGAGAGGGTCAGGGGCAAGGCAGACCTGCAGTAACATTGAGGCCAGCTGGATCGAGGTTCTGTCTGACCCTAGGATCTACCTCTGTCAAAAGGAGCTATGTACCTCAGAAGACTGTGGGAACAGGGGTCCTGGGGTCCCATGGCAGGTCACAAGGAAAAGGGATCCCTAAGACACCCAGACAGGTGAACAGAACTGGGCAGAATCAGGCGCAGGCCTTGGGTATGCTGTAGGGTGGGCTGGATGAGAAACCCCAAGACATAGAAGGAGGGTGCTGAGGCCTGGGCGGGCCAAGGAATTCCTAACCATCTGTGTGCTCTGCAGAACCGAGAGCTGAGACCAGAAGAGATCGAAGGTAACGGGTTCAGGGAGGGGGTGAGTTAAGGTGGGGTGTGGGATGGGGATTATAAGGAGAGGTTTGGGGCTGGAGCCTCTTCGAGATCCAGGAAGCGTGAGAAGGACATGGGGACGAGACTGGGCAGGGAGAGGTGGCAAACCCTCCCTTCTTTGCCAACCCCTTGGTCTCAGTGACCACACTGGTCAAGGGCTGCTTTTATATTTGTCTATCCAGCTGACACTTCCGGGCTGCCCACTGTGGGCCCCGCCCCTTGCTAACCCTGCTAACCAGGTAGATACGGCCCCCCACCTTCTGGAGATAGTTACAGTTGCAGCTGCATAGAATGCCCTAAGGAAAACCAATGGCTGGGTTAGCCAGGAAGAAATGGGCAGGGAACTCTTCCTGGTAGCTTTTCTGTCTCTTCTCCCTTCCCACCTTCTCTTCCTTCTCTTTTTAATCACCTAGAACAGAGATTGACACATACAAGACGCTTCTTAAACATTTGAATGCAGAACAAAGTTTAATACTGCACGTGCAAAGGCCCTGGGGTAACAAATAGGAACTGAGGTTTAACCACAAAGGAGCAGAGGGGAAAGATGGGCTGGCCCCAGCTGGCAGCCAGGAAGGGGCACTTAGAAAAGGACTAAGCTCACTCTGTCTGGCAGAGCTGCAGGTCGCCTTCCAGGAGTTTGACCGAGACCGGGATGGCTACATCGGCTACCGGGAGCTGGGTGCCTGCATGCGGACGCTGGGCTACATGCCCACGGAGATGGAACTCATTGAGATATCACAACAAATCAGTATGTGCTTCAGACTCCACTGAGACTCATGCCCCAGCCCCGGCCCCGCCCCGAGGTAGCGGTGTGGGCTGTTCCAAGAGCCCAGGATATAGTTGTCATTAAAGAGAGAGTGGGGAGGATGACACCAATAGAGACTGAAGCTCAGAGAGGTGAAGTACTTGTCTAGAGTCACACAGCAGGGGCTCAGAGAAACCAAGAACCTGTGCCTAAGAGCCTAGTTGACTGGTGGCAAATGCCTTTAGTCCTAGCACTTGGGAGGCAGGCAGATCTCTGATTTCCAGGCCAGCCTGGTCTACAAAGCATGTTCCAGGACAGTCAGAGCTACACAGAGAAACCCTGTGTTGAAAAACCACAAACAAACAAACAGAGCCTAGCTGAGGACAAGTCCCACCAGGAGGTGCCGATGATGACGTCATTGGCACACTGGAAGGACAGACCATCTAAAGCCATGAAGGAAGGGGTCAGGAGCCAAAGGGAACAGAGGCCAGGTGCTAGGCTGGGCTCTCTAATGGATGGATGTACCCTCAGGTGGTGGGAAGGTGGATTTTGAAGATTTTGTGGAGCTGATGGGTCCCAAGCTGCTGGCAGAGACGGCAGACATGATTGGCGTGAGGGAGCTCCGAGATGCCTTCCGGGAGGTGCACCTTGGGTGGAAGGGGTGGAGAGGGTGGGTGAGACTATGGGGCTGCGGGGAGTGAGAGGCTGAGTGGATTCAGGGCTCAGTCAGTGATCCCAATGCTATCACAGTTTGACACCAACGGGGATGGCTGCATCAGTGTAGGGGAGCTCCGGGCAGCCCTCAAGGCCCTGCTGGGAGAACGCCTCAGCCAACGGGAAGTAGATGAGATACTCCAAGACATTGACCTCAATGGAGACGGCCTGGTTGACTTTGAAGGTAATACTTTCCCTGTTTAGCCACATGTGCCCTCAAGGCTTCTAAGACAGTGGCCCTCAACCTGTGGGTTGTGACTGAATATCAGATATCCTGCATATCAGATATTTACATGATGATTCATAACGGTAGCAAAAATTATAGTTATGAAGTAACAATGAAATCATTTGTGGTTGTTGTTGTTGTTTTTTCAAGACAGGGTTTCTCTGTATAACCCTGGCTGTCCTGGAACTCACTCTGTAGACCAGGCTGGCCTCGAACTCAGAAATCCGCCTGCCTCTGCCTCCCAAGTGCTGGGATTAAAGGTGTGTGCCACCACTGCCCGGCAACAATGAAATAATTTTATGGTTGGGGCAGTCACCATAACATGAGGAGCTGTATTAAAGGGTTGCAGCATTAGGAAGGGTGAGAACCACTGTTTCTAAGGAGTTCCCAGTTATCATGAAGGATCAAAGAGGAAGGGATGTATACTACTGGCGAGAGAAGAAATTCATGTCAGTTCTCAAGAGAGCGAAAGTGCTTACTTGGGGAAAGGAAACAGGGAGAACCAAGGCTGTAATCTGGGTAACTGAGGCCCCTCCTGCCTGATAAACAGATGCCTTTGAAGGTCTCCTTTAGCCCACCCTAGGGCAGGCAGATCTGCTTCATTTCTAATGGAAACAGGAGGGCAGACCTAAAACCTTGGTTTGTCCTGGCAGAATTTGTTCGGATGATGTCTCGGTGAGCCTGTATGAAGCTGGAGTGGACTGGCCTGGAGGATCCCAGCCTCTGGATCGCAGAGGATCCTATATGTTCTTTGAAGGTCATTGTGTACAGGACTGTGCGCCTCCTCCCCATCCCTGCCTGGGCACAGTGCCCTCTCCTGTGGTCGTCCCATATCTCGTCCTGGTTCTCTGGCAATAAAGCATCTCCAAGCTTGTGGAGAAAGAGCTTTCTCCACTCACTTGTCCTGAAGGTGTGGTATCTGACCCCAAAAAGTTAAGTCCTGGAACTGGGCTGATTACAAGTCACCAAGTCACCTCAATTGTGAACTCCAGAGGAATGGGGATTCCCTCTTCTTCCTCTCTGGATCCAACCCAAAGCAAGTGCCAAAACAATCTCTGATAGGTGCACGCCTTTTATCCCCACACTCTGGACGCAGAGACAGTTGAATCTCTGTGAGTTCAAGGACAGCCAGGGCTACACAGTGAAACCCTGTCTCTGACCCCTTCTCCCCTCCAAAAGAAAAACACAAAACAACAAAAAAGACATCTTTGGGCTTGTAAAAACACACACACATGCACACATATCATGGCTTCTGGAGTTCTGTTCTTGAAATTTCCAGGACAGAGCCCTTGTCTTAGCTCTGTCACATGTATTCCTGCCCCAACCTGGGAGAGGTGTTGCTCAGTGCTCAGCCTTCAGCATCCAGGAAGCTGCTGGCTTGCAGAAAGGCTCCCCAGGAAGTCTGAAAGATAGGACTTCTTTCCTCTGAGAGTCCTCAGTACTTCCCAAGTACAATGGGAGGGAACAGGACTGGCTAGCTCTGCCCATTTCAAGGCCCCTCTAATGGACAGTCTATGTTGGTGAGCCTTTTAGCATAGAAGATAGGACCTGCCTGGCAGGAATCAGGGGCTCATTTCCTAACCAACTGCCAGGCCTTTTTCTTTACAAGTATCCCTAACCTAAACCTCCACTCTGCTAGAGACTCACATCTTCACACACAGAGCCTTCAAAGCCCTTGTTCTCCAGGGGTCTCTACCCACTCCCACTTTTGAAACAAATGTCTCAGACTAAGTCATGTAGAAACATTCTAATTTAACACACTCACATCTAGAAGCTAGGAAGCCCAAGATCAAGATGCAGGCAGAGACAGTAGGCAGTGACACATACTTGTAATCCCAGTGCTCAGAACACTAAAGCAGCCAGATCAAGAGTTTGAGGCTGGTCTCAGGCACATAGTGAGATCCTGACTCGAAAAGCAAAGAAAGGAGTTGGGCGTGGTGGCCCACACCTTTAATCCCAGCACTTGGGAGGCAGATTTCTGAGTTCGAGGCTAGCCTGGTCTACAGAGTGAGTTCCAGGACAGCCAGGGCTATTCAGAGAAACCCTGTCTCAAAAAAGCAAACAAACAAAAAAAAGAAAGAAAGAAAATCGAAGAAAAGGCAGATGGTGTGGTGATTCACAGCATTGATACCAGCAGGTCTAGC
>JADRCD010216672.1:0-22330 GCA_019843815.1 Montemys delectorum
TTTTTTTTTTATTTTTTAAAACTTTATTTTTTATTTTTATTTTTATTTTTTACAGTAGAATGGTGACATTTCTTTATTGATGGGATTAAACATGGAGCAAAGTCATGTGGTGAAAATGATATTACTGCTCAGGTGCAGCCAGCATGGTGAGACCTGCCTGTGATCCTGGCATACACATTTAGTACTTTATTTTTTTTAGATCTAAAGAAAAAGGATAAGCAAGTGAGCGCCCTGTACCGGTCACTGTGTCAGAATCCATTCCTAACCCTTGTGGAGAAGAACTTAAAGTTTCCACAGTGTCTCCCAGCGTGCTGTCAGTGAGTGGGAAGGCCTGCCGCTCTGCCATGACCCCATAGGTCTTAGATCAGACTCCACTCGGTATGATGTGGGAGGTCGCACAATGAGTAAACTTAGTGAATCTGTGCATAATCATGATGGTAGTGCTTATCGTGAGAATCAGGATGCTGGCCGGGCACTGTTGCAGACATTCGTTTAAAACTGGGACAGAGGCTCAGTCAACATTTACCCAAGGTCAAAAGCCATTTAAAGGGCTGGGACTGGAATTCCCACCTACACTGACCAGCTCCAGAGACTAGCCTCTTAAGCACAAAACTGTGTGTGTGTGGGGGGGTGTGCATATATACATGAGCATGTATGGATGTATGTGCTTGCATGTAGATGTGTATGTACACATGTATTCCTGTGTGTACGTGTACTTGTGTATATCTATATGTTTGAGTGTGCAGTTTTGTGCGTGTATGTGGAAGCCAGAGGCCGCTATCATATGTCTTCTTTGGTCATGCTCCATCTTATTTTAATTTTTATGAATTTTCATCTTTCATGTGTGTGTGAGGCTGAGCACAGGTGCCAAACACATGTGTGCAGGCTCTAGGGCAACGTTTAGGAGCTTGAGTCTCCCCTTCCACCATTGAGTCCCAGAGAGCAAACTCAGGTCATCAGGCTTGGGGTAAACACCTGTGCACACTGGGCCGCCTGCCTCACTAGCCCTCTCCTTTTTTTTTTCAAAGATTTATTTATTATTATATGTAAGTACACTGTTGCTGTCTTCAGATACACCAGAAGAGGGTGTGAGCTCTCATTTACAGATGGTTGTGAGCCACCATGTGGTTGCTGGGATTTGAACTCAGGACCTTCAGAAGAGCAGTCGGTGCTCTTAACCGCTGAGCCATCTCACCAGCCCTAGCCCTCTCCTTCTTCTGTCTGAGACAGAAGCTCATTGATTCAAGTAGAGCACTAGACGCTGGGTTCCTGGGACCCACCTGTTCCCAGACACTGGGGTTAGAGATGTGCCACCCTGATGACGACTCTTATGTGGATTCTGAGGATCTACACTCAGGTTCTTGGTTTGAGTGACAGGCACTTTACTCTCTGAGCCATCCCCCAAGCTCCACTTCCCACTGTTTCCCAACTATGCTGCTGCTTCTTCTTTTCCCTCCTCTTCCTTTCTTTTTTCTTTCTTCCTTCCTCCTCCCTCTTCTTCTTTCTTGAAAAACAACAAAAAACAAAAAATCCAACCAAAACCAAGAATACAGGGCTGGGATGTAACTTGGTTACAGTGCTTGCTCAACATGCACAGGCCCTGGGCTCAACCCCAGCACTCCACCCCAATACAAGTCACTGCAGGATAACCGATTTATATGGCTCTCACGCAACACTCAGTGGTAAGGGATGACCAGGGAACTCTTGCTTCATTTTAGAGCGGGTACTGCCATGTGCCAGGCATTAAAACCCAGGGTTAGACATTCCTTCGATTTCTAGATCCTTCCCTGTCCTCTGGAACCTGTTTTGTCCCTTGATTTAGACGCCTGCCACTTCCTATGAGGCCAGAGACCTAAAGAGTGATGTGTTTAGAGATGTAGGTGCAGATTAGACTTGAGCAGAGCTGAAGAGGCCAGGCAACTTAGAAGCAGGACAGAGGGACATGCGATTGCCTTGTTTTCTGCTTCTTGGGCTGGAGGAAGCAGGTCTGTGGTCGCACGTCATGGTGTGGCTATGGACTCCAGGGTTGCTTCATAAAGAGATTATATACACAACACCAGCTACGTGTAGCCAAGAAATGGATGAGTCCTGGACTAGTAGTTCATTTCCTCAAGAGTCACGCTGATGCCTAGGAATGTAGGTCAGTTGATAGTGTTTGTCTAGCACGGCGGTTCTCAAGGTGTGGGTCCCGACCTCTTTGGGGGGTCAAATGACCCTTTCACAGGAGTCACATATCAGATATCCTGCATATCAGATATTTACATGATGATTCATAACAGTAGCAAAATTAGTTATGAAGTAGCAATGAAAATACTTTTATGGTTGGGAGTTCACCCCCAAGATGTGAAGAACTGTATTAAAGGGTCACAGCAGGGCTGGAGAGATGGCTCAGTGGTTAAGAGCACTGATTGCTCTTCCAGAGGTCCTGAGTTCAAATCCCAGCAACCACATGGCCATCTCATAGCCATCCATAATGAGATCTGATGCCCTCTCCTGGTGTGTCTGAAGACAGCTACAGTGTACCTAGCTATAATAAATAAATAAATCTTTAGGCTGGAGTGAGCAGGGCCGACCAGAGTGGGCAACCTTCATTCCCAGCAGCCACATGATGGCTCCCAACCATCAGTATAGCTACAGTGTACTCATATACATAAAATAATTTTTTTTAAAAAAGATTTATTATTATACATAAGTACACTGTAGCTGACTTCAGACGCACCAGAAGAGGGCGTCAGATCTCATTACAGGTGGTTGTGAGCCACCAGTGACTGCTGGGATTTGAACTCAGGACCTTCGGAAGAGCAGTCAGTGCTCTTACCTGCTGAGCCATCTCGCCAGCCCATAAACAAATCTTTCAGGGTCACAGCATCAGAAAGGTTGAGAACCACTGGTCTTGCAGGCATGAGATCCTGGGTTCAGTCACTGCAGTGCATAAAGCATGGGGGATGGCTCAGGAGGAGCCAGCACCGAAGAGGAGACAGGAAGATCAGTTCAAAGTCATCCTCAGGTGCATAGCAAGTTTGAAGCCAGCGGAGGTTACAGGAGATCCCGTCCCTTCCCAAATGCTTTAGGCTTGTGATTTTCTGGGCAAAGGCAAGTCTGGACTTTCCTTTGTTGTTTTAACCGTAATAGTTTTCACTCTGAGCCAGTGGGAAGATTCCAGTAGCTTCTGAGTCTACAGGAACTACAAGAGGACCACAGAGTGCTCGCTTCAGCAGGACATATACTAAAATTGGAACGATACAGAGAAGATTAGCATGGCCCCTGTGCAAGGATGATACGCAAATTCATGAAGCATTCCACATTAAAAAAAAAAAAAGGACCACAGAATAGCAATTCGAATTAGACCTAGGCCCTGGTTCCCTTTCTTAAATGACCCATTGACAAAGTGCCAGGGTCATGTGGCTTTATGACAGGAATTGGCTGCTTTGGGTCTGGGTGCTGGCAACCTTAGGTCTGTGCTGGAAGCTGAAGGCCAGAAACAGGGATTTGCAACTTGCTCTCAGGAGCCCAAGGTCTTGCGGTCTTTGGCTTTCCCTGGTTCCCAGGTCACTCCAATCTCTCTTTCATATCTACTCTGTGTACATATATGATATCTGTTCCCCATTTTTTTTGTACGTGTGATCTGGGGATCAAGCCCACCAGGCCTTATACATGTTCTTAGGCACATGTTCTGTGAATCACATCTCCAGTCCCCAATCATTTTTTTTTTTTTAATTTTTAGACAGACTTGATCTATACTGGGTTAGGAGTCTATCCTGCTTCAGAGTGACATTTTAATTATATTTAGGAGAACCCTGCTTCCAAATATGGCTACATTTTGAGACAGTGGGGATGGGGAGACAGTTCAGTCCATAGTACCCCCAGAACCTCTCTTCTAATGAGTGGACCACAGAATCCTTTTAAACTGATGTAATTGTGCGAGCTTGAGGCTGATTTCCACGCAATCCCTAAAGAACTTGCACGTCTACCTCCCAAAATACAGGAGCATAGCACACTGGCTTAAGATCTTTGTGGAAGCCGGGCGGTGGTGGCGCATGCCTTTGATCCCAGCACTTGGGAGGCAGAGGCAGGCGGATTTCTGAGTTCGAGGCCAGCCTGGTCTACAGAGTGAGTTCCAGGACAGCCAGGGCTATACAGAGAAATCCTGTCTCAAAAAAAAAAAAAAATCTTTGTGGAAAACTGGACTTTTAATGTGGTTCTGGTGGTGTTCCTGCACTTTTCCAGCAAAGACCCAGCACCCACAGCTCTGTTCTGGTGGCTCCAGACAGGCTTCTAATTGCTAGATACTGGGATACATATATGTACACACACACACACACACACACACACACACACACACACACTATGATTTTCGGGTTTTGTTGCCTGGAAAATAACCCTTGGCTCTGTCACTTCAGGATCCCACCATTGCCTACCCCATGTCAAGGATTTTGTTTTAGTGGTCACATTCCTCTAAGTCTTTAGGCCCAGCCTTGAGAGGTAACACTTGCCAACCAAGTGTTTACTTCCCTGAGAACCTGTATTTGTCCAATATTGGCAAATAAAACCCAGTAGGAACTGGGTTGACTTTTGACCTTTCTAATCCCATAGAGAAAGGACTGATGACTGGAAAAATCTGGACAACAGAAACGCAACCTAAGGGGTCGGGATGGATGGCTCGATTGGTAGGGCACTAGCCTGGCGTGATGGAGCCCTGGGATCCATCCTCAGCATGGCAGAATCCAAGTTGGGTAGTGCACTCTGCAATCTGAGCAGCACCTGGGAGGCAGAGGCAGGAGGATCAGCTGCTCAGCCCAGTCCTTCCTCCTCTACACCCTTTCTTTTGTTTTCTCACCTGCTAAAAATCTTTTTGCTTGCTAAAATAAACTTTGATTTTAAAATAAGTTTGAGGTCATCTTTGGCTATATAGTGAGCTTGAGGTGGGCCTGGGCTATACAACCTGTCTCCAAAAACCAAACCAAACCGAACCAAACCAAAATGAAACTAAAGTCACACACATAGTATAAAAATCAACGTTTCTACCTTTGTGCTTTTGACTTTTACAACTAGACTAAGGAATTTTAGGCATCTCAATTTTTTTGAGTATAGGCCACCTTGAAGATTAAGTTTTATCCAGCTGAGAACCATTCTTAGCTGCCAAAGTCAGGAACCAGACTGAATCCAGAGTGTCTTTGTCCACACCAACCAATTCAACCAACAAGAACAAATTTTCATTCTCTCTTCTTGGTGTGACAGCTTTAGAGTCAAATCCACACATTGCCAGGTTTCTGTGGAGAACCACTGAGTATCCCAGTCCTGCAAGCTCTCAGTCGGATGCTTGCACCTTCTTCCAGAGGCAGAGACCCTGACCCCAGCTCTGAGGTAGAGGTAACGAGGGGGAGTAGCTAGGGCTTGGGGAATGGGCATTCTCTTCCGAGCCCTGTGGCGACCCCAGCTTCTCCGCAGGAGCGCTGCCTCTGTGCTAGGAGGAGCTTTGTAGAGACAGTGGGTTGATGAATTTACCCAGATCTGAGGGAATATTCCCACTTCTCATTTCAGGGTCCTTTTGCTTCGATAAAGCAGTGCCCTACCACACAGGAAACCCAGCCTGGCCCCATTTCATTTCAGATATGTCAGGCTCGTGGCTACAAAGGAAAATGTTTAGGGCTGTTATGGTATACGCCTGGAACCCTTCGCCTTCTCACTCTGCCATCCAGCCTCGTTCCCTATGTGCTGGCCTTTCCTGCAGATGCTTGATCTTTCTTCTAAAAGACTACAGGTCAAGCGACTGGAGTTTACCATATCCCAAAGCTATGACATCTTCATTTCCTTCAAACCCAACTGAGTCACGGCTGGGCTAAGGTTTGTGCTGTTACTATTTCTGGAACAACAACAGAAAGTTACAGGGGAAAAAAAACCCAAACAAACCCCCAACTCTACCAATTTTAAGTAGAACAGATTCAGTGCAAGCAAATGAAGTGCTCACAAAAGGCCCTGAGAACCTGGAGACTGGTTCTGGGTTCCCACACCACATTTATCTTCACATGCATGGGAGCTGCTACATCAGTCACCATAGAGATGAGGCGCCAGCTGGCTCTAAGGACAAGCACCAAACTCCTGCCTATGGCTGGTGATGCCCTTCCATACCACAAAAGCTACTGCTGAGCCTGGACCACCGAGGAGCAATCTGAGATATGGCGATTTTGCAGGAACATCAGCTAAAGAAGCTAAGGAAAGTCTCCCAATTGGTCTCTTCTGTCTACGCTACATTTGTGTTTTACTGGCAAGACGAGTTACACACACAGAGCCCTGGCTTCAAGGAAGACAAGATGCTCCCAGCTTGCTGGCCTCTGTGGTGTAAGATGGTGTGTTAGGGACATGTGCTCATCCACCAAGCCCAAAGCCTCTTTTTATGTCCAGGGACCAGATGTGCCCAGTGAAAGCTGCTGCACACACCCAGTGCACTGGCCTGAGTGCTGCTCCTCCTGACCTTTCCCAAGCTGTTCTGAGGCACTGCACAATCTTGCCTTTTAAGCAGCTCTGCTCCCTGACTCGACGGGCAGTGTTCCCATCACGGACACGCTATTGTACTTTTATCTTCAGTCATGGTCTCTTTCTGCTCCCTTCTTCATTCAGAGGGTTTGTAATCCTTACTGTAGTCTGGGCTTGGACTGTCTGTCAAAGGCTTGGTTCCTGGCTGTGATGGTGGTGTCAGAAGATGGTCAAAACTAAGAAAGAAGGCCCCATTGGAGGAAACCAGGTCATGAGATACATGCCCTTGAGTGGGATACTGTGTGCCTTTGAGGTTCCTGGCTGCCATGAGCCGAGCAGCTTCTTCTGCCATGTAACTCCATCCCATCCCCACCCAGTATTCTGTCTCATTGCAGGCTCAATAGAAATGGAGCCACAGGACCACGGCCATTTCCTCTTTCTCAGGTGTTATCTCAATACTTTGTCACAGTGCTGGAAAGCTAAAATACTGCCACTCAAAAACAGCCCTGTCTGCCACTCTCTCTCAAGAACAAACCTCTCCTCATGTAGTTGGCATCTGTCTCCTCTCACTGGAGTGTAAGCTCCACGGAGACAGAAACCATGTGTTCTCCTTATTGCTACAACCCATACCTACAGTGGCAGAGGCCTTCCAGTGAATGAAAGCAAAGGAGGTAGAGCATTACCCATTTCTTCCTCCAGATGGCGCCAACGAGCCTTCTTGGCTGTTAACGCCTGGGAAATTCAAATAAGCCAACAGTTTTCTGAGACTGGGGTGAGTTCCGGTCTCAAGAAGATACCCACGCTTCTTGACTTTGCTCCTTATTAGAGACACGGGCCTTTAAACCAAAGCGTTTTCGGTACAGCATCTTAACCCTGCGGCCCCAGAATCAGACTGAGAGAAAACAGGCGCTCGGGGGCGGGGGGGGGGGGGGGGGAGTAGTCCGCCCAGCTCCATACCATTACCTCAACCCTGATAGATAAAGACTGCAGGTTTGACTCTAGACCACACACTCTGACAGACTGCCTTTGACTTTATCCAAGTTAAGTGCTTTTTTGATGAGACTTTAGAAGAACTGCAAATCTCAAGTGGGTTTGTTTGCATTTCAGGGGTCTCCAAACTGCCTGTTTCCCCAGCAGGATCCTTCAGTTGCACAGGGACATCTCTAGGACGCTTTCTTACTGAGATGCCAAGCCCATTCACAGCATTTCCTGGTTCAACGTGCAAGGAAATACCAGGTGGCCTGGGGAGCCTGAGAAGTAAGGTCTTCCACAGTGGCTGCTGTCTGGATGCCCCATCTTTACTGCACAAGGCAGCGGGTAAACCTGTGAATAGAAACACAAAGGCAGCTGGTCCTCAGACAACGATGTTTTCAGCTCTTCCCCGGCCCAGTGCTAAGGCGACAGATGAGCTGCCTGATTCTGGTTTAAGGATTGGGCAAAGTGGGGGCTTAAGAAAGTAACTGACTGACAGCCACAAAGGAAGTTGTTGCTGCCAGATCTGGAATCTCACATTGAGTCTCTTGATCACTTTCCCTGCAATTCTTTATATGAGCGTTCATTCCTAAAGACATTATTTATTATCATTACTATTATCATTTTATGGTACCAGGGATTCAACCCAGGGCCTTGTACACATTAGCCAAGCATTTCTATGCTGAATTACACCCCCCAGCTCAAGGACCTTATTCTTGACAGTGCCCAAATTTCTAGTACTAACAGCTTACTTCTGTAAGTGTGTAAGATCAAGGGAGACTTCGGTGGCATGTCTCCCCTCTGCTTTCACTGGAGGCCTCATTTCTTAGCCTTTACTAAGCCGGCAAACCTGAGCACGGCTTCTGTGGCGGGGAGTGTATACCTGAGAGCACAGCCCATACCTACACTATCGCCTGGTGATCTTACAGAAACAGCTCTTCCTCCAGTTAAGGATTGGCTCTTGGGCCTGGGATGCAGCTCAGGGGTAGAATACCTGCACAGTATACAGAAGGTTCTGGGTTTCAGATCCAGTTGGAAGACTCTGCTCCCTAACTTGTAACTCTGCAGGGGTCACCAAGCCCTCTCCACAGACCCTGCCCTAAACACTGACTACAGTATGGTGAGTATGAAGCCTGGCTCTGACAGGAAAACTGCAGAATTGCCTCTCAAGGGCAAAAAAGTGCATCTGAATATCCTCCCTATCCGGCAGACTCAGTCCAGCTACAGTCTAAAGCAAGCCTGGCTTCGCTTCCTGTTATGGGAGGGGTCGCTGCTCTACATTCCACTGCAGTTAGAGGGAGTAAAAGTAAAACTTCTCTTTCTTGGGGTTAGAAAACTGCAGGCCTCGCCCAGACAGACTACTCCTCAATAAACACTTGGCTCTGCAGGGCTATCCAAGCCAAGGACAGTGCCATGAGGTCAGTTACCACAGAATTCTTTATTAAAATGTGTCATCAATAGTGTTAGCATACATACAATATACACACATACATATGTACATTCTTTGACACACCTCACAGATTGCCAACATCAGTTTAGCCAATAAATTAAAACTAAAAACAAGAGGATAGGGGGAGGGATACTAGAGGCAAATTTCATTTTTTATCTGGTAAGAAATTGTAAATTTCTCAGAACTTCCCTGGGGGAACCCTGACCAGAGAATCTTTGAAACAAAATACATAAATCCCCACCCTCCCCCAAAAAAAGATTCCAAAAGATGCAGTTACAACAAGTGTGCTTCTCAGAGCAGGGGCCTTCATTCCACTTCATACTCTTCTGGCTTCAAGACAGTCTGGCCCTCAGCTGGAGCAGTGAGGTTCTTGTGGGCACTTGGGCTCCGTGCACCGTGGACTCGGGGGCGGGGGGTGGAGGGGCAGGCTGCAGCGTGGGAGCGGGGTGAGCCACACTCATCTGAGGTGATATCTGGCACGTCATCCGACTGCGTGTCAGAGCTCTCCAAGTCACTGCGGATGCTCTCAGGCTGGGCCAGGCTGATGTCCCAAGCCTTGTTGGCCAGGCAGTCTTTCTGTTCACAGCTTTGGTGTTTGTAAGAGGGATCGTCTTCACTGCCCCCGCTGCCCTCACCAGCACCACCACCATTACCTTCTTCTTCATTTTCTGCCACCTGAGCGTGGACGTGGAGTGAGTCCTCTGTGCTGCTGCCACTCACCAACTGATAGTGACTTGGTTTGGCTTCAATGTCCACTTGGATTTCCATATTGTTGCACTCTCTGTGGGAACAAAATTCACTGTGAGGAGAGTCACGCGTAGGTTATATTATATCTGCTCCTAAAATAGCTTCTGGGTTCTGACTTAAGTGGTTAGAAGAGGTGGGTCCACACAGACCAGAGCTCACAGCTCACTTTCCCCTTTTCTACACACACACACACACACACACACACACACACACACACACACGCGCGCGCGCGCACACACACACACACACACACACACACTTATATGCACATTCATGCACTCCTCAAAAGCTCTCCTTAAAACATCTAAAAAGAGCTTCCAGAGGGGCTGGAGAGATGGCGCAGCAGTTAAGAGCACTGGCTGCTCTTCCAGAGCTCCTAAGTTCAATTCCCAGGAACCACAAGGTGGCTCACAACCATCTATAATGGGATCCGACACCCTCTTCTGGCATGCAGGCATACATGCATACATACTCATTTACAACAAACTAACACACAAACAAATAAACAGCTTCCAGAATTCAACTAAGTGCCTCATCCTATCTTACTCGAAATAGGAATGTGAGAGCAAGTTGGCAGCTTGTTACAAGTCATTCCTCCTGCAGTATGGAGGACCTCACCACACCAGGGCAGACACAGTGCTCCAAGTGAGAGAGACTATGGAAAGGAGATCCAGCAAGGGCAGCAGGAGCCCTAGACCAGGCACTAGCTAACATCAGTACAACTCTTTAAACTCTGTTTAAGTAACTCCACTGTTACAACAGCTAGACAAAAGGAGGAGAGTGGGAAGAGAGACAGTGAGGGAAGAAAAGAGGGAGGGAGAGAAGAATCAAGAGATGAACACTCCAGCGCCACAGAATCGCTCAATGGATTCAGCAGCATGCCACATCTCCCACTAGATGGCACACAGGGCCCTGAGCCGAGGAAGGGAGCTCCTGAAGATCTACTGTCCAATGAATACAGCTGTCCCTGCTCTGACTGGTCACATACCTGTCCTGTGGGTTGTAGGAACTGATTATGGAACCGGCCATAGCACGAGTGCTTGCGCTGTCACTAATTGCACCAAGACTGGCTGTGTCTTTGGGGAAAATTTCCTTTTGGACATCAGCTTGAACTTCTAACCTGTGTAAAGAGGGGACGTTCAAGTTAATATGAAACGCAGTGTTCTGACGGTTTGTTTCCTGGCACACACTTCTTCCAATATTCTCTTGAGAACTGTGATAATCTGCTGGATCATCTCCAACTGCCAAACAGCTCAAACACATGCCCGCATAATTCCTCTCTTACTTAATCAATTGAAATCGTCCCCTCCTTTCTGTCCCCAGTGCTACTGCATAACGTAAAGTCCTGACTAAAAAAATCAACATGGGGCTCCTATCCAGCAGCCCCTAAATTCAAGTCAAGCAACTTTCCAGAGCAGTGTCAATACAGGCAAAGACCCAACCATACTAAAACCCCTTAACTCTTGGCTCCCTTCCTGCCTACAGACATCTGTGGCCTTCCCGATCTGCAAGCTGCTCAGGTTCCCTTCCTTTTTTAGTTAAATCCAGTATCACAACTCCTCTGAGTTTACATTCTGTACCTCCGTGGCTTTGTGGACACTATGCCCTCTCTCAAAAGTTTCTCTTTCTCTGCCTCAAAAACTTACGCTACTATCGTAAGAGGACTATCGTTTCCTCTTACTCTCTTCCAGCACCCTGGCTGAATGCCAGCCTTCTTCTGCACCAGCTTCCACACCTCTCTCCACTGCTCTGTGAGTACCAGGAAGGAAGAGCTCACACCTCATTCACACTTTGCCCTTCCCACCTTGGACATAGAGGAAGAACTCAAACACTTAGTAATCAGTTAACCTCCAGGCTGTAAGAATGAAGGGCATATAGGAGCCAACCTCCTTCCTTGTCAACAGCACTTTCCTAATGAGGTTTCAAGGCTGGGAACCCCTAACTGCTTCCTTTCTGGCTCAGCACCGTTTTGTTCTGCACTTGAGTATTTCTTCATAATGGGTTTCCCAGTCAAGCCCATTTGACTCATTCACTTCCCATAAAGGAAAGGCTTTCACAGGATGCAGCAGCTGCCGGCTGCATTGCAGTCTCAGCAAGTCACGCTCCAACTATGTCTGTGGCTCATTCAAGGGGAGCTGGCTTTAAGAGAGCACAGCAGTGAATACTCTAGCATGTGGGGGCAGGAGCCATTAACAAGGGATACTAGTCAGAAGATGCAGCTAGGTCAGCAGCAGCTCCATCCTGCTGCCTGTGTCTCTGCCCCACACTAGGAAAATGAGGGCAATGGGGTGGGGGGCACTCAGGCCTGTGCTCCAGCTTCAGCTCTGCCACATATCACTCAGTGGACATAGCCTTTCTCAAGGCCTACCAGGGCATCTCCTTGGTGGCTGCCAGAGGCTGGTTCATGCCAGTGGCTACACTAGAATCATCTGGGTAGTCTCTTCTAAACATAGACGACCCTCAGGTCCCATCCCAGGACAGTCTAAGTTATTAATTCTGGAAATATGCTCCTAAAATCTATTTTAAGAGGCTCCCAGGCGAACGAAGGACACCAAGGTGAAGATCTAGTCCACCTGCCATCTGCCACTGCATCTTTTTTGCAGCCAAATCGCCATCTGGTCTCACCCTAACCTCCCAGGACCAGCAGCTCAGGGTCTGGGAAGGCAGTGTCCTCTCTGGGGGCTTCCTACAGCTTCCTCCGTGTTCTCCACACCACACTGAAATCAGCAGAGGCTGCTTCCAGTCAGTTACTGAGTACTAATCCTTTTCTTAGCTGGAAGCCCTCCAGGTACCTGAAGACAAGGATCTATCTCCTTTACCTCCTGCTCTGCTGTGCTCCATGAGGCCACTCTTCCCTTATTGAACTCAACTAACTGCTTCTCCTCTAATGCCAATTATGCGTCTTTGAATATATATATACACATATATATACATGTATATATATGTGTATATATTTAAAATAATTACGGCATTACATTAGGTCACTTCAGCAAAATGCAAGTAGATCAGTTATTTTTATTTTATTACTCTTAACACAAATTCACAGAACTGATTTTCCTACTCTATCCAGTGGGAATAGGATAGGTCGTGAAGAGTACAGTGCAGCGAGTCAGCGTGATCCAGCATAAAGCCGACAACAAGCCTGACCGAGGGCCGGCCTTTTACTCTCCTTGCTTCCTAGAGCAGGCAGCATAATGAAGCAGCAAGACCTAAAGTCAGCATTCTTTAAGTGAAGTCACTATGATGCAAGGATTTGTGACCTTTGAAAAGTAAAATACCACTGATGATGAAATCAAAATGGGACATCCCTGGTGTAGAGCCATGACTCAGTGTGTCCTCTCTTACAAATAATTCCAACTGCTTGTTACAGACCACCTCTCTTGTTACAGACCACCTCTCTACTTACCGGCTGTACTTTCCCTTGCCGCTGGAGAGAATGCCACCACTCAGTGTGCCCCCTGAGAGGGCAGCAAAGCTGGCTGTCTCGCTGTATGGACCCTGCACGACACTGAGTCCGTCTGTAGGGCTTCCACTGGTACTCAGCACGCTAGTCAGGCCCTCAATGCTGCTTTCTCCAATGCTGGGGTTCTTGAGGGCTCGCCAGGCATCTGCCACTGTGGGTAGAACCAAACATCTCCATTTGAAACATAACAGACAAAGAATCTGGAAGGCATTTTCCTGCAAAGACTCAGAGTGGAGGAAGTATAGCATTCACGTAACAAGCAGCTACTGTGCGAGACAGCAGAACCAGATTGCTAGCATCTGTATTTAATCTTCTCAACAACTTAGTGATCAGTAGCCCTTATTTCAGATGAGGAAATAAGAATTTGAAATAGATGACTGCTCAGGATCACTTAAGTCACACCACATTTTAACTGCAGGCCCACTATTATTTCTGTGTAAGAGTCTACAGCAGCTATTTTTATCTACCTTAGTGGATTTAAAAAAAAAAAATGAGACAGGGTCTCATTCTACAGTCTAGGCTGTCCTGAATTTAGTACTTAGCCCAGGCTGGCCTTGAATATCAGTCAGTCTTTAACCAAGTGCTAGGATTACAGATGTGAACTATCACGCCTGACTTGCTTTTCTCTTTTTACTTTTAAGTCAGGGTCTCCCTGTGGCCCAGACGGACTCTGATCACATGATACCCGCAGCTTGACCACTCCCAGTGCTAGGACTCTAAGGAAGTGTTTTCAGGCCACCTTAACATAGGACTAGCTTATGTGCAGCGTCAGCTACGAAGTGTCAGAAATGTCTGTGTTGCAAGTAGGTGAAGACAGTGCTCAAGTAGGAGTCAGAAGGTCTGCTCTCATCTCAGGTCTGCAGGAGCCCTTGCTACGGAAATACAAGCTTGAGCAGTTCCTACTGAGACGAGGATAAAGCCCTGGCCCTCCCTTTTCAGAGTGTTGTTGTTAAAAGCAAGCAAAGTAATAACTGTGGGGCTGGAGAGATGGCTCAGCAATTAAGAGCACTGACTACTCTTTCAGGTCCTGAGTTCAATTCCCAGCAACCACATCATGGTGGCTCACAGCCACCTATAATGAGATCTGATGCCCTCTTCTGGTGTGTCTGAAGACAGCTACAGTGCACTCGTATAAATAAAAGTAAATAAATCTTTTTTAAAAAATTAGATAATTGTATAATGTCCTCTGAAACTGACCGCAGAGCTTTCTTATCACCACCACACTAGCACACTCCAGTTACTTAGAGTCCTACTGGCTCATACCTGCCATACATAGGCAAGTACCAGAGGAATTAACCTAATAATTCTGGAACCAAGAAATGAAAGGCTAAAAATACTTTGCCCCCCACAAAGCTCATTATCCAAAGAAACCCAATGACAACCTCTTTGTAAATATGAGCTCAATTCTACTGACTTTTATCTTTTGTTCCATAGATTCAAATGGAAATTAAAGTCCTTCCTTTACCTGTGATTGGACCATCATCTTCATCAAATTCAATTTTTACCCCCTTTCCATTGGCTGTGCTAACTCCACAGCCACCTCCACGGCAGAGAGAAATGGGCACAACCCCATAAACATATGCCAGCATAATGGGGACACCAATACCTGGGGAAAGAGATGGAAACAAGTCATCAGGTCAATAGGCTGCAATTGTCCTGGTTCTCCCTCCCAGATTGGGCACAAGCCACTAAGGTCAAAAAAAACCAAACTGGACCATCTGAAGAGGCTGTCTGGTATAACACACGATCAGATAGTCACAAAAGTCTGGATGTCTTGGCTTCAATCTACTGTCTGTCTGTCCATAGAACCCTTCCAGTGATAAAGAAAATATACATATAGAATCCAATGTATCCAAAGCATGCTGATTCTACTACCCCCTTCATTGTTGAAGTGCTAAACTAGAATCAATCAAGAATCAAAGACTGACGGCTGGAGAGATGACTCAGCAGTTAAAAGCGCTGACCTGGGTTTGATTCCCAGTACCCACGGCAGCTCACAACTGTCTAACTCCGGTTCCAGGGGATCTATGAGATCCTCTGTCCTCCAGGGGCACCAGGCACACAAGTGTGTGCAGATACACAAACAGATAAAACATACACACAAAAACAGACCCTGGATGAGTGACTGTAGGGATTGTGATTTGAGGATCCCCCAGACTGAATTCTCCAATCACACTGCTGTGTGGGACAGAGTAGCTCAGTTGTGACATGTTAAGAAGGAAGACTGCCTGGATTTGGGGCCGGAGAGGTCAATCAGCAATCAGTCAGTCAGGAGCACTGGTTGCTCTTCTAGAGGACTTGGGTTCAATTTCCATCACCTACATGGCAGCTCACAACTGTGTTACTCCAGCTCCAGGGGATCTGATAACCCCTCAAACACACACATGCAATGCAGACAAAACAATGCACATAAAGATAAATTTAAAAACAAACAAAAATAATAAAACAAGCAAGCAAGAAGTCTGTCTGGATTCATGTCCCAGTGACCTGACCTTAGCTCCATCCATATAGACTACACCTTTATATTTCTAACTATGTTGTCTTTGTGGCACCTGTGAAGTCTAAATAGATTCACATGTGAGACACTCAGAACCACTGCTGACAAATGATAAAACTCATGAAATGTTTGTTTCCAATTAATCTTTCCTTTCTTACTTTTGTGTTTGTGAGATAAGATTTCCTTCATGTAGCTCAGTTTGGTCTTGACATGCTGAGGGTGGCTTTGAACTCCTGATCGTCCTCTTTCACCTCCTGAGTGCTAGGATTACAGGGGTGCATCACCACACTAGGCTAAATTTTTCTAAAATAAATTCTCATACCTCCCAAGATACTGTGAGGCATTAATAGAAAATACATGGGTTTTGTGTGTGTGTGTGTGTGTGTGTGTGAATCCTTTAACAAATAAATAGAAGAAAAGGAGGGAAAGTTTAGTGTTTAATTTTCATTAATGAAACCGTTTCTGTGTGACAGCCTGAGTTGTAGGCCCTAGTCTGAGACACATCCTGATAATGCAGTGTAGCTGAAGAACGTCATAGTAACAGTGTCTACTAAGATGAATTTCCAGGCTGGGGAGATGGCTCAGTTGGTAAACGGCTTATCTTGCAGGCAAGAGACACTATTTTAATAAGACAACAGGAGTGCTGGTGCACAGTTATAATCTAGAGCTGGAAAAGCAGACACAGGTGGACCCTCTCGGCCTCCTGGCCAGCCACCCTAGCACACTTGGCAGGATCCTGGCCTCTAAGAGACCCTGTCCTGTCTTAAAACTAGGTGGATGGCTCCTGAGAATGGACCTCGAGACTGGCCTCTGCTTCTAACAGCACTCTTGCATTTACAAGTGCCCCTGAGTCCATGCCACATACATGAACACAGGAAGTTAACTAGCAAAGTGAAGTCGGCACAGAACGTAGGTGTCTCCACAGTAGAGCACCTGGCCCGCTGGCTGACCTGCTATAGACAGCTAACAGCCGCTGGAGGTAGATAACTTACCAACACTAACAGCAGCGATTACTGGGGATGCAATGACTGACAAGGTCACTCCTCCTGTGATGGCCAAATTCCTCTTGTGCTTGGAGGTTTTCCTTCCCTCATACCTGCTGTGAATCTAAGAATAAAAAGAAAATCCAGGTCAGCAGGTCAGGACATCAGTATTTTGCCAGGGAAAAAAAGGACAAATCCTCACTTGCAAGCTATATTAAAACATGCCCTCACCCCAAGAGGGATCTTTCTCAAATTTTAACCTAACCCAGACCTGGAAAATAGAAACGAATGCAGGAAAAGTTAATCCAAGAAAAGAAAAAGTAGCTCAAAGGAATTTCACCATAAAGTCACTGAGACAAACCAGGCCCAGGATGTTAATAAGAACTTTCAGCTCTCATGGGGGTTTATAAAAATCCATTTTAGAAATTAAAGTTATTTTTATCTACAAACCAGCTGGCTTTCACGCAGCCCTGAAATATAAGGCCTTTTCTTTTCTTTCAACAAAGCCAAAGCTGGAGCAGGCATAGGAAGGCACATCTTACCTTCCTCCCCACGTATACAGGAATGCCGATGACCATGGCGGGAATTGCAATGCCAGCAATGAGTGAGATCCCCACTGGAGCACCAATCAATGTGCCCAACTGCCAAAGAATTTTCTTTTTGCGGCTCCATGGCTTCTTGCCCCAGAATGTACAGCCAGAGGGACTAGAGAGGAAACATGCTCAAGTTAATGGCAGCATCAGAAACAAAGCTGTTGTGGCTAGAGACTTAATAGGAACAACAACCATCTTTTCAGTAAGAATGATTAAGTGACAGGAGGCAACAGAAAACAGATCTCTTAGACAAGGGGGAGCAAAGGACAGGGGTTCTGGGCTTCTCAGGTTTTATGGTGAAGGCAGACCTCCAAAACTGACATGCTTTCCTTTCTTGTCTGACACATTACCTATGCTGATCCAATCACCCCAACCAGCGTACTGAGATCCTGCACAGGTCTGCAGTTGACATCTCACCCAACGTGCTGTGTCCTGCAGCTCATGGCACATGTCCCTCCTTACCTAACATACACAAACCACATGTCTTTTCTATGAGTTTGTTACTGAGAGTGGTTACTTGGGTCCCTTAGCCCTTCTGTGTCTGACCCTTCTACCTCATTCCCTTTGTGCGACCTTCTCTATGTGATAAGTCTAGCATTATATACCAAGTAGAAATCCTGTCTTATTTGGTTCTGTGTCTCTAGTCAACGTCTGTTACATATAAGCCTTTAAATTTTCACTAAACTGGAAATGAAGTGTCTCATTTCACAATGGAATACTGCACAATAATGTCCACAAATGTTAACTCTTTTGAGTAATAATGTAATAGTCACTTAATTCTTTGGAAACTTACTGGATGCAAGAACTGTAAAAAGATCACAGCTGGGGCTAGAGAGATGGCTCAGTGGTTAAGAACACTGACTGCTCTTCCAGAGGTCCTGAGTTCAATTCCCAGCAACCACATGGTGGCTCACAACCATCTGTACAGCTACAGTGTACACGTATACATAAAATAAAATTTTAAAAAAGAAAGGATCATGAGAAAAAAAGCTAATGAGATCAGACATGACCATGAAGTACCAAGAAGTAGCAACGCTTACAGAACGTGCTGCAGGAATAGCGTGAAGAGCACAGCAGAGGTGGGAAGCCTGGGGGCTGAGGTTCAAGGATAAGTAGGAACTCTGTGAACCAAGCCTAGTAGCACATGTCTATGATCCTACCACTGGGGAAGCTGAATCAGTAGGATGTCAAGTTCAAGCCCCAAACCAGCCAACCCATTTCAGAAACCAATCAAAGGCCAAGCTAGTGGTGCACACCTTTAAACAGGAGGCAGAAGCAGGCAGATCTCTTTGAGTGAGGCCTGGTCTACACAAGTAGTTCTGAGCCCTGTCTCAAAAAAAGTGAATAAGGGGTGGCAAGACAGCTCAATGCGAGCATGACGACTTAGGCTCAACACCTGGAATTCATGCAATGGATTAAAAGGACTGACTCCCACAAGTTGTCCTCTGACCTCTGCATGTATGGGTGGTACACACAAGTGTAGACACACACAAAAGAACGTTAAAAATTAAGTAAGTAGGGGGCTGGCAAGATGGCTCAGCAGGTAAGAGCACTGACTGCTCTTCCAAAAGTCCTGAGTTCGGATCCCAGCAACCACATGGTGGCTGACAACCACCCGTAATGAGATCTGACGCCCTCTTCTGGTGCATCAGCTACAGTGAATTATGCCAGAGCGAGCAGAGCCGGAGCAAGTGGGGCCAGCAGAGGTCCTGAATTCAATTCCCACATGATGTGTGTGGCTCATAGCCATCTGTACAGCTACAGTGTACTCATACACATAAAATAAATAAAATAAATCTTTTTAAAAAAATTAAGTAAGTAGAGGCTGAGAGATGACTTAATGGTTAAGAGCACTGACTTGCTCTTCCAGAGGTCCTGAGTTCAATTCCCAGCAACCACATGGTAGCTCACAGTCATCTGTAAAGGTTTTTGATGCCTTCTTCTGGTGTGTCTGCAGAGAGCAATAGTGTACTCACATACATAAAGAATATTTTTTAAGAAAGTAAGTAAACTCAAACAAACCCACCAAGAACTGAAAAAGGGGAGATAAAGGGGGGCAGGGAGGCTGAAGTGGTCAGAAGGCAACTTCAGACACTGAGGTACTATGAATAAATATGGAGGCCAGAGATTCAGTGACCAAGCGAGCTCAGACTGCTGGGACAGCGGTGATTACAAAGGGATACTAAAACCAGACTATAGAAAGCCTTAAACACCATGCAGCAGGTAAGAAAGCAGGTAATGGAAGTCAGTCACCGAGACTGCTGGAGAAAACACCAGGTGTGCTTTAAAGAAACTTCTTACAGTTTCCCCATTCTGTAAATGAGAACAATTATGGCTCTTTGGTATCCCTTTTCCTAAATAAGCAAGGGCATAGAACAACAAAGGCAATGGATATATGTCCCACCTACCTGAGGTAATGCAAGTCAGAGATCTCTTTCATGCAGAGCCAGCAGAATTCACAGCCACACACTGCACAGGTCATGTGGTTACAGCTCCCATCATTCATCTTGATAATGTAAGCACTGCATCGTGGGCATGGCTTGATGTCATCTGTGAGGTGGGGAAGGGAAGATAAAACACCCCCAGTTAAATTCAGCTTGACTTTCTTATTCCTAAGAGTGTATATAAGAAATGAGAACAAGGCAGCCATGAGATTTTGCCTGACGATTCCAAATTGTGTGATACTTTACTGGAAGGCTGACTATATCAAGAACTCTTGCTGTGTTTGTGGGACAGGGTCTCATTTATCTCAGGATGGCTTGAAATTGCTGAGGACGATCCTGAGTTTAGGACCCTCTGCCTTTAGCTTCCAAGCACTGGGACCACAGGCACTGCCAGCATGATTGATCAGGTGGTGCTGGAGAGCGGTTCTGAGTGAGTATTCTATGACCTGAGTTGCACGCCCAGACTCAAGCATTTTTGTAAAATGGATCTCATTTCATGTTGGGCTATCTATTCCAATAACTAGCATCTTACATAGCACTCAAGTCACATTTGGGCAGGGAAACTTCAGCAGAGAGACTGATGGTTCCAAGGCAAATGGAATTTCTACCAGTCATGGCTGACAGATTAAAACCAGGCCATTAGAGCAAGAAAATTCCTGCAGCCTGGTCATAATTAAAGTTTTGTCAGTGGTCCTTCCCCCGCCCCCAAGCCCCAGTGCATCTTTGATTACGTTTTTATTCAAACAAGCTGTTTGAATAAAACAGCCTCTATTTATTTATTCTATTTATTCTCTGGAATGAAACAAATAGTAATAGTTTATGCAATAGGCTTTCTTCTTCTGTGGTAGGTTTCTTCTCTGCTAGTTTCAGTTTTTTTTTTTTTTTTTTTTTAGGAAGATAACTTTTGCTGTTAACAAATCCCTTCCTGTAACACTTTCAAATTTAAAAATCAACATCAATAGAGTAACTGTATAGCGTGCACAAGGTAATTTCCCAGGAATTTACAAACTATGCTATCAAAATGACAATTCCAGAGATTATATTGTGCTAGGAAAAAACAAATGGTGTAATTTCTCTCCTACTAACTTACTCAAAAGACAAAGTACATCTAAAAGAGGCTGATATCTTAAAGACTGCTCTACACAACCAAAGGTGGAAAGTGACTTCAACATTCCCCCGAAGGTTAATCATTAACTTACACTAACTAGTATTTATCTCCTTTTCTCAAATCTGTGCCCTACTTCAAAAGCTGTGACGCACTCAAGCTAGACAAGCAGGACACGGAACTCTAATTAAATGTTTCTCTGCCCCTTGAGATTAAAAAAAAAAAAAACAGCCAGGCAGTGGTGGCATACGCCTTTAATCCCAGCACTTGGGAGGCAGAGGCAGGCGGATTTCTGAGTTTGAGGCCAGCCTTGCTTTCCAAGCTGAGACACATATCAAGGCAGCAGCTTGAGAATTCCATTTTGTTGTATCCCAATGTCACACAGCTAGGACTACCTACCTGTCATGGTCAACAAGAAGCAACATAGCGGACGTATCATTAAAAGTTCAACCAAGCCAGAAAATGTGTCTATAGTCTCAGCTATTCAGAAGAATCAAGTATTTTCTGCTCTCTGATCTCAAGGATGTATGGGTAAGACGTCTCTTTTAGTTTTGGAGACTCACATTATAGATACCCAACCAGGAGACAATGAGAGAATGCCAGCTTATACCTGGTCCAGATTCTTGTCCGTAACTGAGTCCTGAAGTGTGCTTGGTCCGAACTCGTAAAGTCTGAGCCCTCTGCTGACGGGCCATATCGCAGGTCTGATTTGGATGCCATATCTGCTTGCAGTGGTAGCAGAACTCAGTCTGGCAGCCCTCCCTCTCACAGGTTAGCTTTGGGCAGCTGGCACAGCCATAGGCAATAACAGCATAACTAGGTAAGGAAGCAACAAGAGATAAAATCAGGTAAGATTGAGCTGACAAAAAATGATTCATCAGTTTATACTGTTGGTACTGCTATATATGATACAAAGACACACACACCCTAAGTACACTAACTGTACTTACCTTTCTTGTGAAAAAAAAAAAAAAAATCAAAAAACAAAAAGAAAAAAACCCAGTTCATTTCTTGAAAACAGCCTGTATTGCTAGCATGTATTCAATCAGGTTAAGCTGCTTCAGGAGCACTTTACCGCAGCAGCTCCATAAATAATAGGGTATACAACAATTTCCTTTCAATGGTGTGCTATATTTAGAGAGGCTTGAACTTGTTTACATGAAAAGTCAAAGCAGTTGTAAAAATAAAGAGCTACAGCAAAACTCAAGCACGTATGCTCTTCCATTTTAAGACCCATCGTGGAACTTGCCTGATCACAGCTTGAAACCATAGTTTTTGAAAGCTCATTTTTGGTTTTCTTTCTATCTGCTTTTAAAAGACTTATTATTTTTATTTTATATGTCTGAGGGTTTGACTGCATGTTATATATGTGCACCAAACATGTGTCTGGTGCCTGAGGAGGCCACAGTGGGCATTGGATCATGCTGAAACTGAAGTCAGTTAGCTGTGAGTTGCCAATGAGGGTACTGAGAACTGAACCTGGGTCTTATGTAAGACAAGTGCTCCTAATTATTAAGTCATCTTTCCAGACCCTAGATTTATTATTTTTAATTACATGTATGTTGTGTGTGTGTGTGTGTGTGTGTGTGTGTGTGTGTGTGT